>CAJVPY010001491.1:0-19216 GCA_910591965.1 Dentiscutata erythropus | reverse complement strand
TTATGAATTGAATTCACGAAAATAGAAACATTACAAAGCTTGTTATGCTTGTGAATCTTATAATTTCATTGGTTTCATTTAAATTTGAATACGTAAAATCACTCTTGACCAGTGTTATGTACTTGTACGTAAGTTGCACATTGGTTTCACATTGGTATCATGCATGATGTATATAGATAAATACTAGAATTACAATGAAAGATTAGTATATATTATTTATCAAAGATAACAGATGCATGTTTGGCTTATTTATCGATAGTTATTTGTGTCGTCGGTACCGTAGGCATACACCGAAGGACGCCCAATGTAATAAATATAATCCGTTTTAACACTTAAAAAGTAGTGCATTATGCATTCATGCATGTTGTACTTGCAAAAACTATTATCACAAGCAATGCAAGCCAATTGCTATAGGCAGGTTGTTAAAAAAGAAAAATTCAAAATCATAATTCACGCCCAAATATAGGCGTTAATTACGTCTTCACGCATAGTAAAGAATTTTTTAGATACAGACAATTCAGGAGAATCAAAGAATAACCAACTTTTATAACCATAGTTTATAGCCATTTACTACATATACAATTAATAATCATAGACACACTTAATAATCGTAACCCATGTAAGAGTAAGATTCGCACGCGTACACGTCGATTCTTAGTTCTGCGCGATAAATTTCATACTTCCCAAGGTTACAATGTGCACGTGCACATTCTGATTTCATATTATCATTGTTATCATCAATTTTTTGATCAATTATTCTTACACTAAAAAAAAAAATTCACATATATATAAAAAAGATAAATAGTAATACCATAAATGTGCGTATACAAGATCTAAAAATAGTAGGCCCACCATGAATTAGGCCAGGCTGTGAACCACGGGATCTCTATTAATTAAATGCAAATAACTAAACTACCTATTATATGTACATTTCAAAATTTTTCCTTTTAAGAAAAAACCTCTCAGAGTGTACTAGACCCGGGGTCTACTAAAGGGTTTAAAAATTGGTGGAATAAAATAGGCCCGGGTCTTGTATGCGCACATTTTACGGCACTGGCTAAAAAAAAAAGCAAATTCTGTTTTCGGTTTCGGTTTTTCTAACGTTTTAGAGCCACATTACTTATTTAGTACACTTTATCATATGAGGACAAAAAAAAAAAAATTCTACGATAGTACGAATGTTTAAATAAAGTATCTGTCAGATACTTGATCAATTATCGATATACATCCGTACTACCGTATCGATATATATATAATTTTTTTTTTTTTTTTTTTTTACTCACGCAACGATAGTCAAACAAATATTCTATAATTCTGGTCAAAACTTGCAGATCATTCGACCAGACTAAATCACATGATCCAAGGACTTTACTAAATTTTGACCAGGTTTATATATATATAAAAAAAGATTGATTTTTATGATTTATCAGATACGCAGATCTACTTTGATTTACAATTAAAGTTTAAGAAAGTCCTCAAGGGTAATCATAAGAAGTAGATTTGATAATCAACTCATTCCAAAATGAGAAAACCTATGCACTTGTTATTTGAGCAAAGTAACATCAATGTTAGATAGATACTATATAAACTTTTTATGAATGCGGCGGAAATTCAATTTTCTCTTTAAGGGAATGTTTATGCATATTACTTAGATTTGCAATAACGTCAAAAAAAGCGTAATTTTAGAATTGATTTGCGGAATAATGCCAAAATACGAAAAGTAAAAGCAAGAATTGTACATATTATAAACCATTCAGAATTGGCATAGTGGATTTTATGACTTTAACTTTCTAAACACTGAAAATTACATAATTGTGTTTTGCAAATGAAGGCGCCGCACAAGTGTATGTTAATGTCATTTGTCATTATCTTTATGTTTCAGGTAATTGAGTGCACATGATCTTTTGCATCTAATAAGCTATAAGCTATAAAAGCGATAACTTTTTTTTTTTTAATAAAATTACAAATATTAAAAAAAAAAAAAAAAAAAAAAAAAAAAAAAAATAAAAAAAAAAAAAATTTTATAACAAACATTTAAAAAAACATTTAAAAAAATTTATTAAAAAGATAATTTTTTTAAAATAAAGTTTTAAAACCAGTTATTTCGCCGATAGTTTAAATATGAACAATAAACTCTTTTGAATAGTAACTTACCTTAATATGGAATTTTATGACACACTTTTACCTTCATACACGATCACCCTAGCATCATTACCGGGACCCAAGGAAGTTGAATCACATCATATTAATCATTATCTTGCACCTTTGGTTGATCAATTGTGGAATGAGATAGAAATTCGCATAAATGAATCTCGCATAAATGAATCTCCCATAAATGAATCTCCCATGGGGAAAAAAATAAATGCAAAAAAATTTTTTTATATTCGATCGTTTTGGTCCGAAAATGACCAAGAAATGCCAAGAAGTGGTCAAGTAAGAAAATTTGATCAAAAATGATCAAAATATTTATTTTTATTATTTAAAAAATGCATTATTTTTTTTAATGCTTATAATTCAGAGTACACACACACTTTGTGTGTGTGTGTTAATTAGACATAACGTCTTAAATTTTTATTTTATTTCTCACTACTCACATTTTACTCATGTCAGTTGAGATGAATAGTTCGGAAAGATCATGTATTTTATTTGTTTACACTTTAAAATTGCGTATATTTCTTTTTAAGCTTGTATTAGAATTACACAAAATTGTCAATAATAACGATAAAAAAATGAAGTACAGTATTCATAAGATGTAAATATATATATAACAAAAAACTTTAATAAAAGATTCTTTTAATCTTGATATCTTGAATATAAGCTTGATTATTTTAGTTTTGAGAGATGTATTACTACATATCGATATAAGTCACTGTTGTCACGTGGTTATTTTGTTTATTAATATATTTAACCTTATATAGGTTAATTAATAAGGCAGTGTTGAAGTTCAAGATAATGTAATGTGGGCGGCTGTGAATGCCGCTATCATCAGTAAACACGATGTAATAAGAATGAGTATTCTCTAATATATATTTATACACAGAATGATAATCAATCTCTAAATTAAATCTCAATTCCCGATATGTCATTTAATCGACAATCAATTTCCCAGGTCTGTTAGACGGTTTGTTAATTGGTAATTATTACATCCTTTTATTATATTATTTATTACACTATGTGATAAATGATATAATAAAAGAATGTAACAAATTATCAATGAACAAACCGATCCCGATTATTCATCCAAAATTTGGTTTCATTATGATCGATAAAAAGCTACATTCATGTACGCACATACGTATTTTAATGTTGTACGTCAAATTAAAACTTGCGTCAATTTTAAAATTTGAATATATATATACTGAGTTTCATTAGGGTTAGGGTTAGGGTGAAAGCCTAATCGTGGCATTATCGTTATAAACGTACAACATTTATTCACTTATTTGTTTATTGTTTGTTTATTGCAGTCATATGTACGCCTTGAGTTATTTGTCGCGTAAGGAGTGAAGGCGTAAGAGGGATAGATGAAATCTAGTTCGTATGCCTGTCGCGAAAGTATACTAGCCGGCAAACCCCGGACAAATCCCAAAGAAAAAGATTACCATTTAATAAAAAATTGATCAAAAAAATCCCCTTAATATTAAAATGATTGAAATATTAGTTTGGTCAGGTTTGAGATTTGAGCATGGTACGAATCCGCACGATAGTAGTTCAGAATTTGGGTAGCAAGGTTAATTACACAACTAACATAAACTTGTAAACTTTTTTCCTATAAATAAAATAAAAGTCCTTTCATGCTCCATAAAGGAAGGTAAGTTTTTATTCCTTTTATCCTAAAATATTAAATTCGTGACGCAACTATCTACTTAAGGACTTGTGCATTTAAGATAAACTAATCCAGCTATCTCTAACACCTAAATATTGCTAATCTGTAATGATGTCATATCACATAACGATGACTAAATTTAATAAATAAAAACTGTTTAATTCTATATGTTTGCCATTGAGATTAGCAGTTATATATCATTATATCACTAGTGCAGAAATTTGGCATGTCTAGCATAAATATATTTATATTAGATAAACGCAATTAATATATGTTATTTAAAGCGGCCAGAAATTTTATAATATAAATATACTGTATTATTTTCACAGGAGTTTCTAAATTTCGTTTACCGAAAAAAAAAAACAGATTACGACATGCCGAAATTTTGTGCCTTTGTGGAATTCTTTCTCTAACTGCTAATATTACACCGAATATTCTTAGTTTCCTAATGCATCTTATTGGTTAACACCCTTTCATGTTGGACAAGTGAAAACGTCAAATATGTCATCAATGTCATCAATGTTAATATAATGCGTGTAATACCGAAGTATAATCAGAAGAAACGCAATCTTGATGCACAGGTTTAGCACCAATAGTAATAGTTTTTATATATCTTGCTCATGTGATAATGTCACAATGGATGATGCAGGGAGTTTTATTATTACGACTTTTTTGGTAGTTTTAAGAGAAAAGGGGAATTGGCATGGCATGAATATTCTCACTATTCGGATTGGTTTTTACAGTGGCATGCTAGTGCATGCCAAACGTTTAAGTCAGAGCCAGTGGATTTTAGTAGCATCTAAAATAGCGCTATTTTTTAGCAAAATAGCTAGCAACATTGTTTGTGCTAAGATGCGAAATTTGCTAAGCATGCGACTATTCCTTTTGTTCTTAAACTGATTTATATAAACGTGCAATTATATGCATGTTGTAAATGATGATAGATTAAGAACTCATCGAAGAACATACGACTACATTAAAATTTATAATTGACAAATATAAATTTTGTAATAAGCTATTTTGCTAAATTTACTAGCTAATTTTGCTAGCTAGTTTTGCTTCTAACGACCACTGGCTCTGGTTTAAGTATATTAACATGCCATTATTAATATATATCAAATAAAAATTGTACATATTTTTATTGTTTATAAATAATTTTGATTGGTTAATCCAAAAATATTTGAGTTTAAAAAATTTTTTTTTAAACTTATTTTATTAATTTAATAAAAATGATTCACGTTTTTCTAATTTAAATAATAATAAAATCATTAAGATGTATATATTTAGTATGTCTACGTAGACTTTCAAAGATAGGCGCGTACGTATGTATGTACGTACGTACGTACGTACATTATACGTACTGTAATTGCATCAAATATACTATTATTAGAACTTAAAAAAATCTTTTTTTTTTTTTTTTTGCTTAGCAAATTAGCTTTCTTCACTTCAATGCGCTTCAATGTTAAGTGTCTTTCTTCAGTATTCAATTCCTTACCATTAGCTATAATTCTAAAGTAATTAAATTCTCCATTGAACTTATTATTCAATATATATTGTATATATAGTTAGTTTAGATGGTGGCCCAGCTCAACGGCCAGGTCGACGGGCGGATCGACCCTCAACCTGCCGAGTTGATCGGTTAAGTGTTAGGATCGATTATCTTCTAAGCATATTTCAGGCTAAGATATTAAGGGGTTTCAGAATTAAAAAAAAAATACGTATTTAGGAAATAAATGAGAATTTAAAAAATCTTATTTGTGTATCAAAGTTTTGAAATAAATAGGAGTGTTTAAAGATTCCCATTTGACGAAATAAGTAAAATTTCTTGATTAAGACGACCCTTTCCATTTGGCACATAGGGTGTGACTAATCATTCTATGTGACTAATTAATCGTAAATATTTATTCGTCACTTGAGTGATTTGTCACACAATGGGTGGGATCACCTATAATTGACTAAATTCAAATTTCTTCAGTCATTAATTCAAATATATCGAAAACGAAATAAAATTGATGCGTTATCCATTTTAATCAAAATTAGATTTTCGCTTTTTAATTCTGAAACCCCTTATTTACTAAAATCGACTAGTTGTTTAACAATGTAGACATACTGATTTTGATGATAAATCGGTAAATAAAACAAGTATAAAATATGATAAGAAACGGAAATATTGTATTCGGTTTTAGACAATTAGTCACTAACATGCCAAGACAAAAAGGATAAAAAACTAAATAATTTAGTATCACTAGAATTTGGCAAAGAACTACCTGATGGCTTTTAATGTAGATATAAATATTAATTCTGATTACGTACGTACGTACCAGCAAAGAGATCGGCCCGGTAAAGCCACAAGCTGATCGGTTTAGCCGAGCTAATTTTCGGCTCGGTTAAAAAGCGGCTCAGCTAAAAAGCAGCTCAGCTCCATTATGATTGAGCTAGCCGAGCCGGAGCTAGCCGTTTGCATCGCTATGTATTACTTAAACTAATGGATAATATAAATGCATTTCTCTAACATTTATAAAAATTATTATTTTTCATTCGTGTTTATTTTATTTTTTTTGAACGCATCAATGGGAGGTTTCAGAATTAATGATTCGACGTCCGATTTCAGATAAAATAAGTGACGTATTTATTTCAAAAGAAGCGACGTACAAACTCTATTTTTTTTAAAGTAAGTACTTATTTACATAATCGCTTACCGATGAATGTTTATCAAAAAAAGCTAATTTTATCACCGGTTACGCCTATTTAATTTTCTGATTCGGAATTCTAAAGATCTTTTTTAAACTCACTTATTTTGAAAAAAAGTTAATTCTGAAACCCCAATACTGCAATAGCTTTATTGTGCGACAATATTGATGATTTTAACTAGTTTGTTCGACTCTCATACAAGGCAACACAATATATTTCCAATAGTATCATGATTTAATACTATATACGTAGAAATTAAATAATACACACCATAATATCATGATTTAATACTAGAAATTAAATAATATACACCTAATTTTTTTTTTTTTTTTTGATCATTAAAAGCGAGAAACAATATATAACTAAAGTCATCATTTCGCTGTCTTATTAAAAAAAATATATTACATAAGTGCTTCATACTAGCTTATTTTTAAATAGAACACATTGAACCACAGCTTTTTATGGATACTTTTAAAAAATATTGTAGATGGCGTTTAGTCGTTCTTTGATAAGTGAACTATTAATGACAGATATGGATGAAGATACCGTAGTTTAGTATCAAATTTTTTATCCTAATCATTAATAGAGAAAGCCTTGTTATTATTTTTTTTTTTTGGAGATATTTAGCTACTAAAAATAATCTACACTGTTTCCCGTGTTGGGTAAAAGTTCTAGAAAAAAGTATTATCACACCTCTTATTTTTTTGTAATAAATAAAATTTTTTTTGCTTAAATTTTAACCAGCGATGTTACATATCAGTTGTTACTATATGGTAGTGTGTGGTACCAAACCAACTCGAATTGTACATCTCTTAATTTCTTAATGCAACCCAAGTAATTTACACATACCACCTTTTTATTTATTTTATGACAATTTTATGAAAGTAAAGAACAAAAAATATTGGCATTGTTTTAAGCCAAAATTTTTTGATTCCGAGTCAATATGTTATAGAAAAAATTGAACCGCAAAGTTACTTTTTTGGCAGTGTAACAATTATGGGATTTGCTTGCAAAAAAAACTATTGATATTCAACAAAATGGAATGAAAAACATGAAATATCTATCCAACCCTTTTTTTATTATTCAAGAGATGGGCAAATTAAAAAAAATTCTATTATAAAAAATTTGATCGCAAATAATATTTATTACCTATATCAATCCGAGTTGTCTGATTAGATGTCCTATTACCTGATTAATAATGATTTCACCCAGGTAATCTTTACCTGGGTTACGTACAGTACGTACGTACGAGAACTCATACAGCGACCTCCCCAAAAATTTCCGCACTCCGCTGTATTCCGATTAATACTATTACATTTATCGAAAGAATTTTTATAATTCGATGCTTTGTATATTAGAATAATAAAATTTTTCTTTTTCACCATCATGTTACTTAGATAAGAAAAAGAAAATTTTATTATTTACTTAGTTACAAATCATTATCGAAATTATCATATAATAACATTAATCGGAGTACAGGACACAAATTCATTTGTTGCTTGTTTGTAGAATTGACGTAATAGACAGTTTTTGTGTACATTATATATTTATTGAATTATTTCTCTTATGAATAAAATAATTTGAATAAAGCTAAAAAAAAATTGAATATATATGTTGTAAGTGAAATGGAGTCATATTAGGTTTGGAATCCACCTAGATTAGAACGGAATAATTATACTAAAAATCCCAACCCTAACCTTAAAAATTTCGAATCAACTTAAATTCTACTTACGACATGTATACAAATATAAAAAAATGTTTCAAGCTACAAAATTTTAACTCCGAAATATTATAAACTTGGTTACATACGAAAGATTTTTATGACTTTATTCAAAAGCGGGTCTACCACGAAATCCCAAAGTCATTTTCCCGAAAGAACATAATACCGACTAAATTTGGCCAGTATAGAGTTAATACCTCTATCCGGATATATATATCCGGATTGAGGTATTAACTCTAGGCCAGCATTATAACTAATGCCGGCTAATTTTATCGGTATTACTTAATTGGAGTAAAATTCAAGATTGTGTAATGTAGCATGATCAGGAAAATTAAATATGATATAATGTGATTACTAAGATTTGAAAGTGATTATTTGCCAGTGATTGTAAAATTACTTATAATTACTTATCGTTATGAGTTACTTATCAGTAGGGTTGGAAAATTATCGTAACTTTGTATAATTTTGCGTAATCTTGTATTAAGTTTACGGAAATCAAATTTCATATAACTTTGAAGTTATTAATGTTAGCCAAATTTTATCTCTGGTAGGTATTGTAAACTTTAAATTAAAATATCTCAACAACTATTAAACCAAACTTAATAAATTTTTTTTTTTTTAGTTCTATAACTAAATAGCATTAAAATAAAAAAATTTTTATCAAGTTTAGTTTAATAATTGTTTAGATATTTTAATTTAAAGTCTAAAAAAAAAATTTACTTAAAAACAATTTGCCTGGCTTCTACTAACACCCCCCATATCTCAAGTTCTAATATTTTATTATATATACATAATTTAAATTAAAAGTTTTATAAGTAAAATTGACATCTTATATACATAACATACAAGTTGTATATATGTGTAATTTAATTTAAAGTTTATTTTATTATTATATTGCTTGTTATCATTGTATAAAAGTATGCAGTTTGAATAAATATTTAGTCTTATAATAAAATTCAAAATAGTTCAAACTAAAAATATTAATATGTGGCACAAATTTCAAATGTGAATTGATAAGAAGGGTAAAGAATATTATAAATATAAAGCATGCAAGAATAAATGAGCAAAAAATGCAACTCAACTGAAAGAACATTTAAACTCATATATTGTACATAATGCAAGTAAAGATTCTAATTCTAACAAAAGACAAAAACTATTAGATTCAGCTAAATTTATTCAACAAGATCAAATTAAATTAAGAACTTTATTTAATATTGTAAAAAATTTGGATTTTTAAGCTTTTCTTAAAAAAGCTTGTCTTTTTTTTTAAAATGCTATCATATTATATACTTTCTGATTCACTTCTTAATAAAAAGTATATAAATTTACAAGTGGCTATTCAAATGTTTTTAATAAAACTCTTTATTATTGTTTGGTTAGTAATAGTAGGTTAAATATTAATAGATCCTCAGTAATTAATTATATAATAACTATGTTTGTGCTAGTTTTTTATAAATTAATTCATATTAAAGAAAATCATTATATAGTAAAAAATATTGCTAAGAAAATAGAAGATATAATATATAAAATTGGAATTAATAAATTTGTTAATATAATTACTAATAATGCAAACAATATGAAAACTGCATAAAGAATTTTAAAAGAAATGAATATATAGCATTAATCTTTGGATTAAAGATATTCTTAAAAATAAATAAACATCCAAAATTATTAAAAAATTAAAGATTTAGCTTATTTTTTTACAATCATCAAATTCATATAGCAGTTTTTTGTTATTTACAAAAAGAAATATATAATGTTGAAATTGCCTTTTTATTAACTATTGATACTAGATATAGTAAATATTAGCTTTTAAATACCTTAATCATGTTTTACAAACTCAAACTACAATATATTCTATATTAATTAAAAATATTAAAATAGCTAAAAATATTAAAACAACAATTGCTAATTATTTGTTACTATTATTTATTACTTTTATATATTAGTTAAAAAGTAATAAACTATATCTTTTTTTAATATATTAAATATTAAAAAAAATTATAAATAAGGCTATACAAATTTAATTACTTGGTTTTCATAACATGAAATTTTTAAATAAACCTGGCCAGCTAGCTTTTTTTTTAAATTTCATATATAAAATTTTATAAAATTTATAAAATTTTTTTTTTAAAACCCACCTAGTTATTAAAATATATAAAAAGTTTTTTTTTTGAAATTTTCAAAATTTGACCTGGCCGGGTTATGAAAACTAATTAATTAATTTTGCATGGCCTAATTTAAAAATTTCAATAAAATTATATAATAATATTTTACAAGTAGCTAGAAATCAATATGTTAATTTTTTATATAATCTAGCAAATATAATTATATATATACTTGATTCAAGATATCAAGATGAAAATTTTGAATTGCAGATATTAATAATGAAAGTTAAATATTAGACAAATTAAAAAAATATAGAAGGTTTTGCAAAACAATATTTATAGTAAAATCTTATTTCAAAACTACTTAATTAGTAGAATTTATTAAGTATACAATACTTAATTTTAAGTCAAGTTACAAAAAAAGTTTTATTAATTCTATTAACTTTAGCAACAAGTAAGTGTAATTGGTCTACTTATAGATTTATATAATTAAAACTATATCATATTAGCAGATTTACAGAATTAGTTCTGAATTGATTCTAAATTGTATTTTCAAAGTTATTTGCAAAATTTTATAATAAACAAATATATGTATACATAATTTGAGAAGTAAAATAGATACAATAATACTGTTATTAGTTCATTTTGTAAAGATACAATTTAAGGTCAATTCAGGACCAATTCTGCAAATTAAAACATACAAATTTTTTGCCAATTAGAAAGATTTATATTAAGTAAAGATTTGCAAATAAATGGTGATATAGTAGAAGCTAACCAAATTAATAGCCAAAAGTAAAAAATTCCAATAAAAAAAAATTTGACAAAGATAATCTTACTGTTTTTTTTAATAAACTATTTAAAATATTTGATAATAGTAAGTATAAATTTAATAGTAATAAAGAGTAAAAATACTATAATTTTTCTGTACTTTTAAGAATAATAAGTATAAATTTGATAAATAAAAACATTATAATTTTTATTTTGCTTTTGTATAAAAATAAATATAGTTAAGAATAGTAAATATGAATATAAATACTATAATGTTTTTATCTGCTTTTTTAAAAAATAAATGTAATTAAAATAAATAGTTACTAGAAATAATTCATAATACTAGTGAACATTAATATTATAATTATATAAAAATATAATATTTAATATAAAAAATCATAGTGAATATTAGACTATAATAAATATTTTAGCCAAATTTATAATTTTTTTAAGTTAGCTAGCTAGAATTAACTTTAGAGTTAGAGCTAGAATTTTATTTTATATAAAATTCTCTAAATTCAATTTATATATAATATATATAATGATTTGATATTTACTATAATCACTAATATTTAATATAAACTTATATTACAATTTTGTAATTTATAATAAAATATAATAATATAATTTTTTGCAATACAACTCTACTTATCACCTAATCTCTACAGACAAGGTTGATAGTTCAATTATAGCTAGTAGTAATTAATTGAATTAATTATCTTTATAACCTTCAGGACTTTTGAATACAAAACCCTGTAGCAGTAAAACCATGTAAAGTATATATTTGGGCTAATAAAAAATTCTTGAAAGAAGTCCTAAGCTATAGAGAAGATGAGACACTGTATATGATATAGATTACAAAAGTGTAATATTGCAGAAGGCTGTATATATAAATCTGTATTTGGCAAGGCAATACCAACAACTCTAAGATGGTATTGGGATCTTGATTGAGAGAATAATTGCATATAGTATATCTGGAAGTGGAAAGAGAAATACAAATATAGTAAAAGGCTGTGATAAGAGGATAACTTTACCAAATAAAGAAACACCTCTGGTATATAGAAATAAGAAAAACTAGTTAAGAAAGTCAAGAACATATAGCAAGCATTTTGGTAGTACAAAAAGAAATTCAACTAGTAGGTAATAGTTATACAACTAGCAGGGGTCATATGATAAAGCATAACAGAAGTACTAGGTCCTAAAATACTAAATTAGGCAGTATTTAAAAGAGGTTTTTAACTTTTATTTTAAGGTTCTAGGCTTCTATATCACTATAAGTAATGATAGTACTATAAACAAGATAGTAGTAGCCCAAAATAGTGGTGTAAACCATAAATACCTAGAAGTACGTTTAGAGAACTGCAACACTATGAGAGAAGGAATCCAGAATATCAAAGACATATCTAAAAATTGTTTTCTGGAAATACCAAACTGGGAGCATTAATGACACCTACCTCTATAACACCAATTTGAAAATAATACAAGAAGTGGTTTGGGAGTAATACTATATATAAGAAAGACTAAGATAATTAGTAGGATTTGTATAGTAGTATGTATGCAGAATATATATGAATAAAAAAATATAGGTAGTGGAACCTGGCCAGTGAATTGAGAATTTGTAGTTGAACAATCTGGCTATAAAGACTCAAGGAGGCTAAATACACAAGATTAGTTACATATAGGTGCTATATAGTAACTGAGTAAGTCACACTTTATTAATAAGATAGTTAGAATTACAAATAGAACAAAAACATGTAAAATATATATAACCTATTTATAATAATAAAGTAGTAGTATGGCCATCTTTAAAAAATAATAATAATAAAATACAACTCTACTTATTAGCTACTTATCAACTCTGTTTATAAGTAATATAACTAAAAAACAATCTATATATAGATGAAATTTGTAATATTAGCAATTTAAATTTTTTTTTTTAAAATTCTCTGAACTCCTAAAGCAGTCGGAATGCTGGTGGCGTCTTTATTAAGGTCTTATACATATTACAGTGAATTTAAGTTACATATTAAGTACTATATCATTACCACCAACAGTAGTGTTTCCCAGCCCTTAATACCACGTGTTTGGTAAGTCTATCTTAGTAGCCCGGGTTCCTGATTCCATGGTGTAGGGCCCCTGTTCTGAGGCCTGCAGTTCAACACGGCCTTATCATTCATCTTTCCTATTTTGTGATTTTCACACTTTTTCTAATTCCATACTTGAACTTACAGATCCTACATTTATCTCTTTCCTGCAAACATTTTCCTTTTTCATCTCTGTGTTTTCCAGTTTTGGCTTGTCCAACCTACTTTCACAGCCAGTTTTGGGGTCCAGATCTACTCCCGTATACTTTTCGTATTCACCAGTACTTCATCTTATGGTTGCACTACTTGAGCCTACTCAGGGTCCGTTCGGTCAGAAGGGGCCTTCTGCAAGAACAAGCAGGTTCTTTCTTTTATTAGCTTAGTGCTACATGTCTTGATTTCTATTCGGTTTTTAAGCCGTAGTCCTAATTTGGGGGTTCCTCATATTAACGACTTTCTTTTTGTCAAATTTCTTTCCTTTTCTGGATGCTGCATGACTCTATGTGGCAATGTTTGCAGCTCATGACCTAAACGTGGTTCTGGCTGAAAAAGATTCTTCTTGTGAGTTTCAAATTCACAACCTTGCATTTTGAGACCTAGGAGCGCTAATCACTGCACTACTGACCCGCAGGTCTGCAATTCAAATTTTAATAATTATATTATATTAAAAATTTTGATTTATATAATCATTTACAACTCAAAATTTAATATATAAAACTGCCTTCTGTATATTACTATATGGAGGTGAGTCAATAAAAATCAAGCAAATTTTTTATAATAAAATTTTTTTATAACTTTAAACAAGGATAACTTAACAAAAACTTGATGAAAATTTTTTTAAAATAATTTTTATAACCTGTAAAATTAATTTAAAAAAATTTTTATTGAATTTAATCAAGTTTTTGTTTAAAATTTTAAAAAAACTTAATAAAAAATATTTGCTTGGTTTCTATTAACTCAACCTTATATATTTCTAAAAATAAGCTATCTTTTTGGGCAAAAAATTATACAAAAATTTCTAAAATAGCTTATTTTAAATTATATAAATTTTTAGTTATTTTTTATTAAGTAAAAGTAGTTTCTATATATAAAAGTCAAAATTGTATTAAGTAAATCTATACTAGTTATTTAATAAAAGATATTCAGAATATAAAAATACATATATTTTAAAAGCTTTATACAATTTAGATAACTTTTTATTAGTCTGATTTTGTATTTTAAAGTTGAACCTAAAATGCAAAAATATTTTAATAAAAAGTTATTCAAATTGTATCCCTTAAGCTATAGAGTTCATATAACAATTTTAGCTTAAAAATAGTATAAATTTAGTCATGATTTTTTTTTTAATATTTAAAATATTTAAATAAAATTTCATATAATAATATTTGAAAATAAGGATTATCTTTTTATAGTATTTATATTTATATTATTAGTTGTAAATGTGCAATAATGCACAGGACTAAAATTTACAAATTTTAATATATAAATTTTAGGCCATTATTTTATGCCAACCTGTCACCATGGTGACTCCATAATCGATTAATAAAAATCGATCACATGAATCATATGCTTGATTTGTCAAAATCAAACACATGATCAATTTTTATTGGTTAATCATAAAATTTTATTAAAAATAAGCCCGAATTCGATCAAAATAATAACAATTACATAATTTTAATTTATTTAACTCATCAAATCAGTTACAACTAAATTATATAAAAAAAAAAATCTATAAAAAAAAAAAAAAAAACTATTCTATTACAACAATATTATGACAACACCCAAAGCAACAAAGGTTTTAAAATGACAGCACATTGGTGTGGAGTTTTTTGAAAGTGCATTAGCTAATACTTTTTCTCCATCCAATTCAAGATTTTTATGTTCAAAATTCAAAAAGTCAGTGTAGTGTTTTTACAAAGTGTGCTAAGCCCAGAATTTCTATATTCTATAAACAATAGCAACAAAACGACAAAAGCCAAAAACTACTGAACCAAATGAATCTCCATAGTCTTTAAACGACAATACCGAATGACAAAAGCATAATTCTTTTTTTAAAATAAAAAAGAAAGTAAAAAACAAAAGCAAAAAAAAAAAACCAAACAACAGGAGGAAAAAAAAAAACATATCTTGCAGGATTCTGTTTTTACAATTTTAAAAAAAACTATAGTACTGAATAACAAAAGCCCAGAATTTTCATACTCATAAATAATGGCACCAAAACGACAAAGGCCAAAAACTACTAAACTGAACAAATCTCCATAGTTTTTAAATGATAACACCGAACAATGAAAGCCTAATTAGTCCTTATTGATTTCTATTATTTGTTAAATGTTATTTTCAAAAATTAACAAAAAAAAAAACATATTTCATGGCACTGAACTAATGAAAACCAAAAACTACCATATCAAATGAATCTTCATAGTCTTTAAATAACGACACTGAATAACGAAAGCCCAAAACCATCTTAATTCTTATCTCCAATACTCGATTTTCCAATAAAGCGCTTACAAAAAAAAAAAAGAAAATAAGAAACAAAAGCAAAAAAAAAAAAAAAAGCAAACAATAAAAAAAAAAAAACATATCTTGCATGATCCCGTTTCTACTTTTCACTATATAGCGCAAATCTACAGAAAGTTAAAATTAGTTCAAAGTAGAGGTTGGAATCTAATATTCAATTAATTGAATATTTGAATCAATTCAATCTAAAGATAAATTTGAATTAATTCGAATAAACTATATGAATTTATATAAATTTATATAAATTTATATAAAATATTTTTATGTGAGATTATGTGAGATTATGTAAGATTATGTAAGATTATGTAGAATCATACAAAATTATATATATAAAGTATATACGTGCATGTATATATATATGCATGATTATATATGAGTTTATATAATTTTGCATAATTTTGTATATTTATATATAATTATGCATAACAATTTTATATGAATTAATATGAATTTATATAATTCATTCGAATTAATTTAAATTTATTTTAAAAAAATCCAAATTTAAAAATTAAATTCAATTCCAACCTCTAGTTCAAAGAGAGAAAAAAAAAACAAAAAAAAAAATCTTACAAGATCCCAGTTTTAATTAAATCTCCATGACCCAAACACAACTTTGTGACAATTCAAGGCTTCAATGACAGTTTCAATAATGACTCTAATGACAGCTCTAATTATGGCTCTAGTGATGACTCCAATAACGACGAAACTATACTTTAAAGAAAAAAAAAAAAATCGAAAATCAAAAATATAAAAAAAACAATAGTATGAAAAAAAAAACCAATGATTATCAAGCGATGATCATTGTTTATATATGATTGCTAATCTAAAAAATGATTAGTTGATTATATAGGGGTCGCTATTGTATTTTTGCCTTTAAAAAATTATATAAAATTTCAATTTCTATTCTTTAGCAAGTTCTATTTTCATTCAAACAAAGCCTTTATTCATTTCTAATTATTTTTCAACTAAATTTTGTTTTTTTTTTTTATTATTATTATTATTAAGGAGACCTCTTTGGCCTGGGGAACATTTTATTAGAATGTAAACGAAGTTTTATAATATAGTTACAACGATGGTATATTAAGCCACACATGCACCTTTTGAGTGCCTAATTTAAGTAGTCTGCCCGAAGGTTCTACACTATCTGCCGTACCTGTACCCCAACTAGGAAGGTACCCATTTAAACCATCTGGTTCCAACTACCTCCATTATAACTCTAACCTGTAGGTATTACTCACCATATAGTTGTGGATTTTGCATCTACTCATAGGAATTTGCACCCTATCTTAGGACTTATTAACTTAAGCTAATCTATCCTCGAGGTAAACCTAACAGAGCAGTACATGTCCCACATATGTATTCACCTGTATGTTCTGCAATGGCTTCCTAATTAGTACATATTAACCTGCCATTCCATATTTGTATCTCACACCACCTTTTGAGGTGCTGCCATTTTACGGATGTTTCTCAAGCACCAACCTTTCTAATTAGGTGCCCATTATATACTCCTTGCCCTTATCTGGTTCACAACAGCCCCGGTACCCACATTTAGACCGTCTTCTTACCCGGATTCTTTATCGGTCCCTCTCTTACTTCCAGCCAGCAACCCGGATGGGTCAGTTTGCCCAGGCTTTAGGTGCCTGAAGGATGCTCTCCTCTTGGTCCATACTTTCGGAGCGTATGATTTTTTTCTCCAATGCGACAACCCAGTGGTTTGGCTGGTATGTCCTCCGCTATAGAACCTGGTCGCTCTGTTCTCAAATCTCAGACCCCGGTTTGAATTTAGCCCTCCTGTGATACCGTCAAAGATCACTGCTACCTCCAGATTTGGGTCTTCCCAAATAGGTTTTTGGTTATACCAGTTCCTCGGGTTTATTGTGCCAAAGCTTCCATTACTAGATGGTGTGACTGAAGTTACAGATTAGATCCAACTGATAAGCATTAGCCGTCAACCCAAACACAGGTCTATTTTTCAAATATCGTCGTCCGTGGGATTCAAACTCTAGACCTGCCACTTGGAGAGGGTGATAACTAGACCACTACACTAAGTCACCACACCTCACTAAATTTTGTTTTTAAAAAATTTCAATTCCTATTCTTTAATAAGATTCATTTTTGTTCAAACAAAGCCTTTATTTATTTCTAGTTATTTTTTGATAAAAATTAAAATTAGATTTTAAAAAATTGTATAAAACTTTAATTCTTATTCTTTAGCAAGATCCATTTTTATTCAAACAAAAGCATCATTTATTTGCAATTATTTTTTGTTTCTTGTCGATAAACTAGATTTTGATCCTATTCTTTGCAAGATCTATTTTCATTTAAACAAAAGCATTTATTTATTTCTAATTATTTTTTGTTTCTTGTTAAAGATGAAAATTTGTTTTTAAAAAACTAAACTAAATTTTACAGTAATTTTTATTCTTTAGCAAAATCTATTTTTGTTCAAACAAAAGCATTTATTTATTTTTGTTTCTTGTCAAAGACTAAAAATATATAAATAAATATAAACATAAAATTTTTTTATTTTAATTTCATTTATCATAATTCTTCATGTATTTTCGACAGATATTAATAATATCTTGGTTGCTTGAAATCCTAAACCAAGATTCATTTTTAATCTAGTCAACAAATTCATGATCATATTTAACTTTTTTAATAGCAGCAACTGTTTAAGCAATATATTTGTTATAAAGTCTAGTTTATATTTGATTTTTTTACATTTCTTGTTAAGGTTTATTGATTGATATTAACAGTTTTTTCCATAAAATTTTGTACAAACTAAGCACACCAAACATTCGAACAAAAATTTAAAATTGTTGACATTTTTGTTATGTTATCGTAAAATACTGTTGGCCCTCCCCAAACCGGTATACATGGTGAACAGGTTTTGTATCAGCTTTGGGAAGTTATCAGATTTGAAAAAATCACATAACAATCTGATTGATAATTTACCAATCAAATTACAGAACCAGTACTAATAGTTTTTATAAAATTTATCAAATTTTCTCAAAATTCAACAGACGTTTTCTCGATAACTACTCATTCAAATCAGCTCAAAGTTTCACTCTAAATAATGTATATATTCACTTATAACATACTAAAAGTTCAGCTAATTTGGATAATGGTTCTTGAGAAATCACTTGTATACAATGGTTAATTTTTTAAAATATTGTATATCATATACAAGCAGTTTTTTAAGAACTATCAATCCAAATTAGCTGAAATTTTTGTATATTATAAATAAATAAATATATTATTTATAATAAAAATTTGAGCTGATTTTAATTAGTAATTACCGAGAAAACATCCGTCAAAATTTGAGAAAATTTAACGAATTTTATAAAAATTGATCTTTTTATAGCTTATTAAATTCATGATTCTGATTGGTCGTTAATCATATGGCCATATATGATGAATCGGGAAGATAGTGTTCCTATGAACCGAACTGAAACCGAACTTTGGTCAAGTTCAGGTTCAGGTTCAGTTCAATCATGTTCAATAT
>CAJVPY010001490.1:0-19216 GCA_910591965.1 Dentiscutata erythropus | reverse complement strand
ACTAGTAATAGTAGCACAAATGTAATTAGAAACTGTATATATGTTAGAGAAAAGCCTTTAAAAATAAAAATAAAGTTTCTATGTTGGCAATATAAAAAAAAAAAAAATTATTCCGTTTTGGATGACTATTCCATTTTGAGCTAAATAGATTGGTGTTTGTATAAGATAATTCCCTTTTTGAGATATTTTAATTGCAGTCCATGTATATGGTCTGAGCATATATTCTTTTTTGGTATAGCATGGTATTCCTGTACCAAGTGTTGGTATAATATGTTTTCGAATTTCGTTAGGTATATATACTAAATCCTATACACTTTGGTTGTATTATTTTTGTATTTAGATAATAGTTTCGGTTGGTATTGTGAAAATTCTATGTTGAATATTTCTTTTTCCTTTTCTAAGTTTAATGATAATGTCGTTGAACTCGGTGGTTTCCAATTTATTTCAGGGTTTGTTCCTAAACTACTTGAACTATTAATTTCTGAGTTTTCTTCCACTTCTGTGTCAAATTCTATCCCTGTTGGTTCTTCTGTAATTGATGCTCCTTCTGGTGCATCGGATCGTTGCATAGGTATGTGATGTTGGTTATCATAAGAATCTTGTCTTTTTCTATAGTACTCAGTATCTCGTTGGTCCTCTGGAGTATTTATAACTGATTGGTCTTTTAGTACACTCTGTTGCAATGTAGAAGTTGTCCTCCTAAACAGATTTATTTGTAGTAATAAAGATGGTGACTTTGGTAGTACTTTAGGTGGATTGTTCTGTAATATTTGTCTTGATTCGGGCTCGTTCCTGTGTATATTAATCCTGCTTTTCAATATCTTTAGGTGAAGAGTATTTTGTATAACCTAATGGATTAGTGCTTGTAGTTATTTCTTCAGTTGTTACTGGTGGGGTTAGTTTTATACTTGGTATGCTGGATGTTGATATTCTGAGGTCTGGTATTGTTGTTTAATTTGTTTATTATAGTCGTCAAACATTCTTTGATGTTGGATATCTTCAATAGTGCTGCTATTTGCAGTACTAGCTAATCCTGATCTTTTTCTAGTTTCTATTCCCATTTGTTTATGTACCTGTGGTATATTACTTTTTGGTACACTCTTAAATATAATTCCTGGTGAATTTGTTGCTGGATTCCATATTTCTGTAGTTTCAATCATGTCGGGGTTCTTTTCTTTAACCCAAGTGGTTAAGAAATCCATATGCTTTTGCTTAGCATTGTTTCGTATATTAGGTTCTTGTTCTATTTCAGATATTTGTAATAGTTGCTGTATGATTTCTATTTTATCAGTTTTATTTGTTTCTCTAAATTCTTTAGTGGTCATGTTTATGACTTTATCAGTATCTTCCTTATATTTAGATTCTCTTTCTTTCATTTCTGCTTCTAAATGTTGTTGCGTTGCAGTTTGTTTTTTTGTTTTTTTTTTTTTCCGGTATTAAGGTGACCTCTTTGGCCAGGAAACGTTTTATTAGATAGTTATGTTTTTCAATTACAGTAAGGATATATATAGCCACACGTGCACCTTTTGAGTGCCTAATTTAAGTAGTCCGCCCAAAGATTCTACACTATCTGCCATACCTGTACCCCAACTAGGGGGGTACCCATTTAAACCCTCTGACCATAACCTACTTTCAAACCAATAGATACTATCTAGCCTGAGGCGTAGCTTACTATACACAGGTAGTTCACTATTGCCTAATCTGATTTTGCACCCACCTTAGGACTTACTAACCCCAATGAGGCTAATCTATCCATGAGGTAAACCTAACAGAGTGGTCTATGTCCTATACGTGTATTCACTTGCATGTTTGGTAATTTCTTTCCAATTAGTACATATTGTCTACTGCTATTGTGTTTGTATCTCATGCCACCTTTTTGGATGCTGCTGTAACACAATCTGTATCTCAAGCACAACCTTCTGTTACGTACTCCTGCCCTTGTATTGGTTTACGACAACCCCAGTACCCACATTCGAGCCATCTCTTTACCCGGATTCTTTATTGGTCTATCTCTAATTTCCAGCTGGCAACTCGAAAGGGTTGGTCTGCCTAGGTTTTAGGTGCCTGAAGGATATCCTCTCCTTGGTCCATACTTTTGGAGCATATAGCCTTTTCCTCCGGTGCGTCTAAACTGGCTGTTTGGCTAATGTGTCCCCTCACTAAAGGACCTGATCGCTCGGTTCTCCAATCTTGGGCTCCGGTTCAAATTCAGCTTTCATGTAGTACCGTCGAAGATTATTGCTACCTCCAAACTCGGAACTTCCCAAACGGGCTTCGATCTCTGGTCCTGTGACCCGTGCCAAGCAAAGCCCACAGATTACAGCCTTCCGGAATCAACTCAATGGTGCCACCAGACACTGTCTCGACAGATCCTTCATGGGCCAACCTTAGTGAAGATCGTCGCAGACTTTTCCCATATTACAAAAGCACCATCCCTGGGATTTGAACATGAGATCTTCCCATAATGTTTGGTAAGGGTGACAACTAGACCACTTCACTAAGTTACCACACTTCATGTATATTTTTTACAACTTGCACAATAACTATATATTATAACTACTTTTAAATTAGCTAATCAGAGTTGACTTATATAGGAGAAAAGAGGCATTTCTATAGTAAAAAAATATTATATAATAAATATTACTATCCTAAACTTATATATTTATAAATTTAAAATTAAACTAAAAACTTATTATATATATATGTAGAGAAATTTTATTTTTACTTGGGTTAAAGTTACACAATATTTAATTTTTATTATATTATAATATAAATTTATATAATATTGTTAAAATTAGTTTATACCAACAATTAACTAACCAATATATAGAATCTTTAGTTTTTATAGTAGCTTATATTATATAATATAGTGGCAATTATATATTGGGTGACTTTAACCCAGATGAAAATAAAATTTCCTATATATGTAACTCTAAAATATACCTCTTTTATATAATTTGTATTTTGTCTATTGTAGCTAAATATAAGAAATATTAAGTTTTATTACTATATATTAGATACAAAATAAAGTCTAAACAAGAGATGTAGTAATTTAGTATAGTAGTCTATTTGGCTGAAATTATACAAACTTTATACAAACTTAAATTTAAGTTGTATCAAAAATCTTCAGGGTCCTTCATCACCTTCTCTAAGTGACGAGTTTAGAGTTTGAATCTCACTAGTGATGATTTTAAAAAATGAGCCTGTATATAGTTGATGGCAATTCATAGGTTAGATCTAAAATTAATTTATAACTCTAGTTACACCATCTAGTAATAGAAGCTTTGGTGCAATAAATTCAGAAAACCAGAAAAACCAAAGACCTATTTGACAAGCTCTAAGTTTGGAAGTAGCAATGATCTTTGACAGTACTATAGGAGGGCTGAATCTGAACCAGGGAACGAGATTAAGAACCAAGTGACCAGGTACTAAATAGCAGATAAAACATTAGCTGAACTGCCAGGTTGTCACACTGAAAGAAAAGGTTATATGCTTCAAAAGTATGGATCAAGGGAGAACAACTGTGAGACACCTAAAGCCTAGGCAGACTAACTCTTTCAAGTTGCTAGCTAGATATAAGATAGGGACTAATAAAGAATCTAGATAAGAAAACAGTCCAAATGTGAGTTTCAGGGTTGTTGTAAACTAAATAAGAGTAGTGAGTATTTAATGGATGCCTAATTAGAAAAATTAATGCTTAAAAAATATCTGTAGAATAGCAGCACCCCAAAAAGTGACATAAGATACAAATATAGAATAGCAGATCAATATATGGGAACCCCCACAGCAAAAGGGGGCAGTGGGACAAAAATTTCAATTTTATAATTTTATAAAAATTATATCTTTATTAATCTAATTCTTCAAGAAATCAATTAAAATAAAATAAAATTTTTTTGGCCCACTGCCTCCTTTTGCTGTGGGGGGTCCCATATACTAATTAGAAAGAAGTTATAAGAACATGCAGGTAAATATATCAATTTATTTATTTGTACCAGTAATACAAACCAAAAAAGAAAATTGTATTTGTAAATAAACTATGAAAGTTTAGAATTAGAACATTAGAGTTAGTATTAGGGTTGGTATTAGGGTTGTGAGCTTTTAGTGATAATTTAAGTTTTATATATATAAAATTTCATTTTTATTATTTTTTATTAGTCCAAAAAGGTTGATTTTAAACACTAGTTTTTAAGTATTTTTTCTTTTTCAGTAATTTTCTTCGCTTTGTTCACATATTAGGCTAATCCAGAATCATTATATTTTACGTTCTCCAATTGGTTATTTCCTTTTTAGAGATTTGTATTACTGGTGCAAATAAGTGAACACATGAATATATGTATGAATCTGTTAGGTTTACTTCAAGAATAGACTAGGTCTATATGGATTAGTAAGTTCTAAGATAGAGTGTAAAATCCAATGCAGAGTGATACCAATATCCATATAAGTATAGTAAGGAAATAGAGAGCTAATAGTGGTAGTTGAAACCAGATGGTTTAAATAGGCAACCTCTGTAATTGAAGTACAAGTATGGCAAATAGTGTGGAATCTTTAGCATAGTACTAATACTTCAGGCGAACTATTTAAAATAGGCACTAAAAGTGTACATGTGGCTTGATGTACTATTGTTGTAATTACATTATAAAACACCATCTATACTCTAATAAAAAGTTCTCCAGACCAATAAGATCATTTTAATACCAAAAAAAAAATTTCATAATTTTATATTTTGCAATATTGTAAAAGTTATTATATAATATTATGATGTTCTTATGCATTGTAAATTATTTTGCAATATTATACCCTATTAAGTTTGCTAATAAAACTAGCCTATTTAGTTTTTATTTTATGTACTTTTTGCATAACTATGCATATTTGTACATATTTATACATAATAATACAAGAGTGTATAAAATATGCAAGGGTATATAAAAAATTAAACAAGTTTAAACAAGTCCAATTTTAATTCAATTTGGTTATTTTTATATTAGTTTTAGTCTAATTTAATTTTTTATAATTAATTCTAGTTTGGTTTAATTTTTTGTTTAAATTACTAGTGGTAATCATTATCTCCTCTATATATTTTTTGAGTAAGTATTAAGGATTATTTTTTTTTTATATAATATAATATAGAGCTAATATAAAGTTTTAATTTTAGTTTTTGTGAGGTTTTAGAGGTTTTAAACATTTTTATTTAAAATATCTGATCCAGATTACTTAGTATATTTTTGAGATATAAGCACCTCAATGATAATCACTACTGGTTATAGTTACTAAAATATATTTTTTATAGTTAATTTTATTTAATTCTAGTTTTTTTTATATCTGGTTCAGTTTTAATTTGATTTATAAAATTGAATTGGACTGGATTAACTATTAATATCCCTATTTATATATACTCTTTTTTACTATTGTTTAACTGCAGAAAAATTCTTATCTTATGATCTTAATCAAGCTATTTAGACATAAGTAAATCAAGCTATGCAACTTTCTCAAAAAAAATTAACAATATTTGGTTGCTTACATTCATTTACATAAATGTTTATAAATGAGAGTAAAATTTATTTTTAATTTTTTAATTTTAACAATAATTTCAACAATAATTTTAATAATTTTAAAAATTTTATAAATTAATATAATTACTATCAAATAATTTTAATATAAATTAAATTAAAAACAACAAAACAAATTTTAAAAAGATAAATACTTATTATTTATTAATATATTTAAAATATTTTATTTGTATTTATCTAGTAGCAAGTATAAAATAAAAATATATAAAATCAAATTTTAAACAAATACTAAAAAACTTTATTAATTAATATACAATTTTAGTCAAAATAATTGTATTTAAATTGTAATGTCTTAAGATACAATTAAAAAAGTCTAAATACTATTTGAAATTCAAAGGTTGCATCAACGAAAATATAAGTAATAGCAAATTTCTTAAGAGCTTTGTAATTTATCGCTAAAGCTAATCCAGGTTTAGGCCAGACCAATTTAATTCTCTGTTTTACATTACCCCTTCTACTTTATGGGGGAGGGGGATGGGTTTGAACGTATTATATATAGAAAAATTTTTTTGCCCTAAACTAAATTTCCTGTCTGTTTCCGGACCTTTTTCTGCTCAACCACGCTCGTATTTTAGGTTTGTTCACAGTCTACTTCGAAAATTCTTGGTCGTTACCAGCTTTATAGTTATTTTTACTACTGTAGAAAATTTTTTTTACTATGAAGGAGGGGAGGTAATGTAAAACAAAAATTCTGAAAGTAAAATCCAAAATTCCGAAACCGAAACTTAATTGAGACGTCGTGCGATGTCGGTGTTCCATATACAAGCGCCGCTTACGATTAGTAATATATTACTAATCTTAAGCGGGGTTTGAGTATTGAACCCCGACAGCACTCTACGCGACAATAAAGTTAAGTTTCAGGGGGCATCGCTATGACGATAAAAAAATTTTCCATTCTTAATATTTTTGATAAAATATAGATTTCTGTATACACGTCACTCTGGTTATACCGATATCTGGATATAATACGTATATCATAGTAAAAATCTTTCCATGTCGACATTTTTTTCAAAATTTTAATATAAATATCAGTATAACTCACTGTATCGATAATTTGAATTTTTTTAGTTTTTTTTTTACTAACAACAATGTCTCTAAAACAAAAAACTAAAAACGTATTAAAAAAAAAAATTAGTTGCATCGGATTTGAATAATAGTAATTAAAACTATCTACAACGTACTTACGTATTAAAAAGAGGTACAGTAGTCTCACATTTAAAATAAATCCAATATAAAATTGAAATTTTTTAAAAAAAGATTACCACCTTTGATTAGATACGTCGGCAAATTACGAACGGCATGTCGATCAAAGAAGATAAAAGCTAAAAGTTTGAACCACGAGGTAACAGAAAAGAATTAAATTCATGTAAAAGATACATATAGGAATTGTAAGCACATAAAGTATGTACGTAAGTACGTACAGTAAGTGCGTTCCTTTTCTTATCAGTAAAAAAAAAAAAAAAAAAGGATTTTATCTTCCTACTGGTACAGTACATTACATACGTAAGTGTACATATATACGTAGATATTAAGAAATTTAGGTTTAGCCAAAAATGCATCCAAAAAAAATCACCCAATTACGATAAAAATTATTAATCATTAAGGGAAGGTATAATCGATATGCTGCCGCAATCCTTAAAACCTATGGCGTTAAAGGGGGCTATAATAAAATAAGGATATGGCATATTCTTTGCATAAAGGTATCGATGTAGATCAAAGGCATTGCAGATTATGCGGTAAACTCAATCGGATCTTTAAAGTATTGTCCGTTCCGTGAAACATTTTTTTCTGTTAAGAACAATTTTTAATCATTTTGTATTTTTTTTTTTTGAAAGATGAATAAAATCTAATTGGAGTATTTTATGAAAGAAGAATTGTTTCTTTGTTTGTCATACAATTTAATTCGAATGAATAATGACTAATTAGTGAGGAGAAAAAACAAAAAAAGTAAAAAGAATGAATGATATTCCTTCATAATATTTTTTCCAGGATCTAACCTCACTTTTAACAATTATAGTTGCGATTACAATTTTTTTTATTTTTTTTTAATAATCAAAAAAATAAAAGTATCTTTTGCCCAAGTTATTATTATGGCTATAATGGCGGCTAATCGGTCAAACCAATACCCCTCAAATTCCTCAAATTGAATTATGAATGTTAAAAGTATCGGTATTGGACAAAACAAAATATTTTTAACGAAAAAAATATCTGGACATTCCAGAATTTGGTTATATTTCATATAAGATGCTCAGGAGTATGTGAATCATATTAACTGGAAAGAGAATTAGTTTATAAAATTTATAATCATAAATTTAAAAATTTTTAAAATATTTATACGTATAAAATTGCTACGTATATCGCTTAGTTGTTAGTATACGTACTAAAAATAAGTCAACTAATAAAACAAAAACATATTGCTGTATTGTGATGATACTTTTGAACTATTTTTAAAAAAGTTAAAATATTTTTATATTTTAACAGACAATAAAAAAAATACTTATAAGCTTATATACGTATATATAGTATATATCTGATATACGTATATATTGTACGTACTGTTTAACTGTTAATTAATTTAAAAATAATACGTACGTAAGTACGTACATACATACGTACATGTACATATGCAATAGAATATTAATAATATATATACAGTATATATATATTATTAACACAGTAAAAAACAGTACGTATTACAATAAAAATTCAATTATCGTTGTTTTTTTTTATTTTTTGAAAAAAAAAAAATTTTCTGGGATCAATGGATTTACAATGTTCATAAGTTTAACAATTCTCTAACCGTTTTTCTAAAATAGATACCTAAATTCCATTATGCTAATCTGTCCAACGTATGCACACCCTTCCTGAATTTCATAGTACAAGACATTGGCCCCACATGCAATGACAATCATACATAAATCGTTAGAAAGTATATCCTGTATATAAAAATCATTATATTAACAGTAATGGTAAGAATAAAGATCAAGGTAGTAGTCGCGGGCGTTTATCTAATCATTTTGGGGACACGCATTAAAACCAATAAAGCAACTAATTGAGTGAATTTAGAAAAGGTGAAAAAAGATACGGTTGGCGGCTGAATTTGGACAAGCAAGATCGGTCCATTATTGTTCATTATGTAATAATAATAAGTTGTTTGAAAGGTTTCATCATTTCAGCGTTTATGGTTGATCTGACATATGTAGATATATCTGGTAAGGCTCGTTTATTAGTTTGAAATTTTTTTTTTTTATTTGAAAAGAATTTTTATTTTAACTCATTAAGGATGTAAAGTTTGTAATATCGCAACTATGAATTACTTGTGTGTACGAAAATATTGACACATCACATGCTGTCCAAAAATCTCGCAACACCTAAACTGTAAAACATATTAAAATATGCAAATTTGAAAAAAAAAATATAATATTTTTATCGTTAATCTCACAACACAATTAATTAAAAAAAGCTATACACAAAAAATTTTGAATGTTTTACGAAAATGACTTAAATTAATTTTTTTTTTCTGATAATACATAAAGTTTCAAATTTTGGGTGGTATGAAAACAAAGTTGCATAAATAAATAAATTATTTTGCTCCAAAATGATTTTAATACACCGAGTGAAAATAAGTAGTAGTAAAGAAGGATTTTTTTTTTTTTTTTTTTTATAGAAAAAAAAAAAAATAAAAAAACTCAAAAGTAATAAATAATAATATAAAAAAAAAAGGGTTATACGTAAAGATGATAACCAAAAAATTAATAATATGTAAAATTATATATATATATATAAATAATAATAATAATAAAATATAATGCATGATAAATAAAAAAAAATAAAAAAAAAAACAAAGGGAAAAGTGTACAACTAAAAATACGAATTAGAATCAATAGTAATATTTTTTTCTTTTTTTTTTGATTTTCTATTTCTAAGTAGTAACATACAGCCCCAAAATCCTTTTTTGACCTCTAAACCAGTATAGACAAGCAAATACTGTTTTCCCATTTAACCCAAAAAATTAAATACAACATATAAGGATATAATATATATACACCTAACAAAGCCAATTCCAATTTTCTAGATAAAACAAATCGGGAGGCGAGATTTTTTTGAGATTTTCTTCTCAAATTTAACTCTAAATCAAGATGTCGTTATTATCTTTACAGTTTATCATCTTCAATTTTACTAATTCGATAATTCATGTTTAATTGGCTAAGATTTTTTCCTAATTCGGTTGTCGGAGTTGTGATAGTTTTATTCGCTGATAATTGTTTTGAATTGTGCTCGGATTTATCGCTCTTCATTTGTGGTGAGTGATTGTGATCCAAGGAACCATCTGGTCTTGTTGGTCGTCCGTTCATATTATGTTGTTCACTATCTGAATGGTAACCGCCGTGATGAGCTGAAGCATTGTTTGCGGGATGACCATTGTTATGATACATTTGGAATCCCTCAACATACTCTTGTGAATGATAAGCGGGCGAAGTTAGTGGATGATCTGGAATTTCAGAAGACTGAGGGATCTCGATCTTCATAAATGGTTTGCTACCTTGTGAAGAATTTGAACCAGCTACTGTCGTCGGAATCTGACGAGATTCGAAATTAGAAAATGCAGAGTGTGGTCCAGATGTTGCAGTAACTAATAAAATTATTATTAAAATATTATTAAAAAATATTATTAAAAAAATATAATAAAAAATAATATTAAATAAATTATATTATATTATTATTATTTACCTCCTTCCATATGCATTTCATGTAATTTTGGATCATGAGAACTATTAACAATAGTTGGGTCCATATTTGCATTACTATACATTTCTTGATTAGAGTTATCATTTTCAGCAACACCTTGTACCATATATTGTTGATGAGGATGTTGAGGATGAAACTGAGGAGCTTGACCATTTGATCCCATCATCAATAAAGCATCATTTCTTATTGGCCCCCCATTCACTGGGGGGTAACCTGAAAAGGGCTGGTATTGGCTGTATGGTCCGGGAAAAGGAGCTCCATTGAAATCTGGTGGCATCATAGGGGCACCATTTGGACCTTGAGGATGAGGGAATCCCATATGACGATCATTAGGGAAAGTTGGATTCATTCCCATTGGATTATAACGATCATGATTATCAGCATAATGACCAGGACTACGACCACGTACGACCAAAGGTGCAGAAGTTGATGTTGCAACTCTGTATTCACCATTATCAATTTGAGCATAAAGATCGACCATTACAACGTAATATTGTTGTGCAGCACGACGTTTACCATTATTTGCGGTTGCAGTCTTGAATTGAATACGTTCAAAAGTCACGATGTTTGAATTAGATCCAACAGAGCTTAGACTTAAATTTCCACCAGCACGAATTGGTTTTGGAACAGGAACCATTTGTGGTCCTTTATCACGTTTTGGAGTATGTTGTACAAGTTCGATTTTTTTGTCACTATTAGAAACTCTAGCAGTGATACCCAGTAAGAATTGAGTGACAGCATGAAATTGTCCATCAACTTCAATTAGGCACGGTATATCAGCTTCATTAATATTATGAGCTGCACCTGTAATGGAGAATGCACTGCTTATTTGAAAGTAGTTCCGTCGGTAACATGTCCAGTCGTTATCAGCCAAAAAGAAACCACGATCTACTTTTGAGTTTATACGAAGTTTGTAGCTATTTTATATTATTAAAAAAAAGAATTAATTTAATGTTAATGGTAATGTTAATGTTTAAGTAACGTTAAGATATATATGTATATATATGTGTATATATATGTATGTATGTATATTTATATCATTTACTAATATATCATATATTATATACTAATGTATCATATATTATATACTAATGTATCATATATTATATACTAATGTATCATATATTATATACTAAATGTATCATATATATCATATATTTATATATCTATATCTATGTAGACAATTGATTTTAATTTGAAATATCATATGAACATATTATACATACTTTAAAGACCTGTCCATGCTATAAATGTTATAATGTTGTTGAGTTGGTGAAAAAAATGGACCAGCATCTTGTGCGAAACCTAACACATCAGTCCTACGTTTCCTAGCTGCACCAGTTTGGAAAGGCGTGGCGTGAAACGTTGTTGTGAAAGCGGGTCGACTATCCAAGACTTTACGATCTGAAGTAGGGTTAGATGTATTATTATTTGGAGAATTTGCTTGTCGAGCTGCTGGATTTGTTTGTGGAGGCATTGATACAAAGCTAATTGAATAATAATAATAAATAAATAAAATTAATATATTGAATGGTTAATGATTGGTTCAAAATGTGAATGAAATTTATAAATAGTTATTTAAAGAATGGTAAAGAAAAAATTCTTATTGATGTTAAATGATAATGTACGAAGAATGTATGAAGAATGTATGAAGAATATATTTGATATTTCATTCATGACAAATGCCAAATGCTGAGAAGAAAGTAAAGGAAGAAACTATGTGTAAGGTGACACGCGGTGGGAAGAAACATCAACTTGCATAACCAAACCAGTTTGTACCAAGTGCACAAAATGAAACGCGAGCAATATGTCTAAAAAATTTTGCGCGGTAAAAAGATGAAATTTTTAAAACGTGTTCAAAACTTACATTTGTTGATGTGCAGTTTGTCCGTCATATGAAAAAGGTTGCATAAAGTTATCAGTAGGCATACTGTTCATTTGTGGCGACATTACGGGAGGTGGATGGTGAGGAGAGGGTGGAACCTGAGATTGCTGTTGAATAGACCACTTTTCTTCAGTAATATTCATAGTAGTTGCGTAAAATACGCTTTGTGGACAACGTTATATGTCTTATTGAGATATTTGTAATTTTGAGATGAGCGAAGGGTATCCCCAGAGCTAGTTATACACAAAATATTATTTTTGAGTCGAAAGTCGAACAAAAAAAAAGTTCCCAAGAAAAAAAAGAAATTCGAATTCAATTATAAATCAATTTCTTTGATATTTTAAAATTTAAACTTGAAAGTAAAAATTAAAACGAGATAAAAGGTGCATACATATATAAATTCTCGAGAAAATCGGCACACAATTAATTAAATTTTTTTTTTTTTTTTTTTTTTTTCTCGTTTGGATTATTACTCTAACAAGAAGTAGGATAGTTGTACTTGGATCCCTTGGGAGAGCAAAAAAAAGTGGTGAAAGGTTCAATACTTACTTTGTAGGCGCACAGTTGACCTTTTTTGCTCAAGAACTCTGGAGAGATGTTTTGACAAAAAATAAAAAAAATCCGAGCGTAATCTCTCACTATATATTTGTATTTGTTATTTGTAAAGGTAAGGAATAAACCAATCAAAATTAAATAAATTTTTTTTATTTAAAATTTTTTATACTACTTACAATATAAAATATTATATATATTTATATTTATATATATTATAAATAAATATATAAATATATATAAATTATACATGTATATATATATACTTTTTTTTTTTTAATAAATTCGAAAGTTACCAGTTAAGGTTTTTGATTGGTCACGCAAAAAAATCCCTTAATTTTTCAAATCAAGCTCCGACATCCGAACGTATGCATAGATGCACAATATAGGACCGACGATTAATGCTTTGAATGGTAGAACGCATATCTGCGTGACCAACTGCACTACAAAAGAAAACCTTCTTTTGATTTAATTAAAAACGGTAAAATATTGGAGCCTGTACAAAATGCATGCAAACTATATGTATGAAAAAGTGTTGGAATTATAACATCATATTACTTGTGAAACGATTTTTGTGGTTGTTTATTTAACTTATTCAACGAAACATTCATTTAATTTCTGCCGTTATACAAGAGGAAAGTATTACAAAAAAAACATATAGATGCAATATGCACTTTACAAAGTATAAATATTATTCTATTTATATTAACATTAATATATAAATTTCCTCTATTTATTCATAATAAATGCGCACTATATTAGATACTAAATGTGCTGCTCATTCCTATGCACCAAATTTAGTCAGGCGCAAGTCTTATGAAAATCGAATAATCTTTTAACTATATAATCTTTAGAATGTCACTTATTGGTTTCTTTTTAGATGAGTGCGAGAAAATTTTTGAATTAGGGTCTAGAAAATTGGGCTGTTTTTAAAAAATCCAATTTTAGATTATCATTAAGCAAGATTCAGCCGAAATTCATCACTTTTGTGGTAAGTGACAATTAAAAAAATATGATATGCATTATCAAATTATACTAGATGACACTAAAGATCACCAGGTGCATGATATTCACTTTTAAATGCTAAATGCAACCATTTAGTCTTTTTATACATTACCGCATAAATAATTAATTAGTCCTTTCAAAATAGTATACAATAAACATTTGAATATTAATTCACAAAAAAACTAAAAAAAAATAAATAAATTATGTTAGTGTTTCAAATCTCGAAACACACAAAGATTGCTTTCCAAAAAAAAAAAAATGCTCGATGCTTTCTTTATACGTACGTACGTACTTGCGTGCTTATCTACGTACAAAAAGCCAAAAAGTAGTTCAACTTTGTGAACACGTGGTTCCGGGATGGCTACAAGATCTCCGGCTATATCGAGTGGATCGTGCTGTTGCAGGTTTGTACAAAAAAATTGTGTAAGAAATCAAATTATGAATTTAACATTTTACTTAATTTAGCCCAAGGGTTACAAGGATTGTGTTATAGATGTCAGTAATGAGAGTTTCAATTCTTTTCAAGAAAAAAAAACTATTTATAGAGAATTCCGGTTTATTTTAGTCAGTGAAACAATTTTGTTAATTTTAGAAAGTTTAGAAAGTTTTAAAAAGTTTTAAAAAGTTTTAAAAAGTTTTAGAAGGTAGAAAAGATCAAACCTTACGAGACAACGAGACAACGAGACATCGAGACATCGAGACAACGAGGCATTTATTAAAATAAATGCTTCTTAAATTCTTTCGCATTACACATTATACTGCTATACTGTTATACGCAGTATCTGTTCCTTTTATTGGCATGTGATCATCGTCACGCGCGGTAAGCATGCCGCGAAGAATGTGAACATAAACGAATGCAGGGATTTTATCTCGTAATAAAAATGGAGTATTAATTATAATAAAATTTTTTTCTCACTAAATTAATTCATTCTCTGCGTCATTGTCAAATAATGATTGGTTACAAAAATCGATCTTGTATCGAGTTGCATATATACTGAGATTCATGAAAATTGTGTGCCAACCTTCAATGAAGGTAACAGAGTACAACCATTGTTAATGATTTGACGGCTCGGCAGGGGGTTTAAACTGCTTGGTACCCGGATGTGCAGTCACAAAATTAAAGTGTGGGGATTTGTGTTTCTTGAATTTGTGCTTCTTGAATTTTTGTGCTTCTTGAATTTGTTTTTTTTTTCCATCTTCCCTTATCAGTTATTCAAATTATTTTTGATGGTCGTCTCCGTAAAAAAAAAAAAAATAACTAAAAAAAATTTTTCCTTTTTTCTTTTTCTTATTTTTTTTTCTTGTCGATTATCGTAAATAACAAATGAATAAAAATTTCCCTAAAGATAAAACTTTTGTTTTCTTGTTTCGTCCACGAGTATGTCGTACAAGCTATCGACAATATAATTATTATACATATGCTGTACGCCCACACGGTGCTGCACATGAAACTTGATAATGACTGTCGTTTGCCTATTATGGTGGTAATTAAGAATTATAGTTTAAAGATTGTTAAACAAACTCTCTGTTAGTTCAAATTAAATTCCAAATATTTCAATAAACGACTTTAATAAGTGATAAGGATGATGATTGATAAAATGTAGCCTTAATCTCAAATTGACGAATCAAGATCGATTATTATATAGAAGCAAATTTAGAAAAGAAAAAAAGAAGCGCCAGTCCATTAAGAGAGAATAAATCAAAATAAATCATCTCATTTCTTTTTCCGGTTTTGCAATACAAACATTCATCAATCCAAATTCTGTTGTAAAGTCGAGTCGATCCACCTCTTTGAGATGTTCATTATTGGGATGGCTGATATGTTGTAACACGAAAATATAAATTTTATTTGCTAATATTTTCTAATGTTTTAATACTTTAGTCCATCACAATAAATGTTCAATCGCAAAACTAATAATCGTCTGAATTTAATTTTAATTACCCCATAACGATAGCTGCTTGTTTTATTTTAGTTTTCATTCTAACAAACTAAATCATTCGACGATAACAAATTTTGTATTATTGTTTACAAATAACAATACATCTTTTAAATCTTTGTATTCTCATATTATTAAATGTTTTTGTTGTTTATTTATATTGTATCCTTTACGATAAGTTTCATTTACTTTATTTAATAGGCTGCCAAAAAAATTATGGTCTTCAAAATACTGCGCAATATTTAAATTTCTATATTTCTTAAAGCCCATACAAAGTAAATTTTCTTCATATCCTATCTTTATGAATCTTAAAAAGTGACTCGCGCCCCGAGTTTTTTTTTTTTTATCGCTATTTTCAAATTAATTAAATTAATTATTATTTGTTAAATTTAAGGATTTTTAAAATGCCGTAAAATTTATTGTAAATACTTTATTTGTCTTTTAATACTTTTATATTTAAAGTATTCAAAAGAAAAATAAAACCAAATATTTACTGCATTTAAAAAAAAAATTTGTTTCAAGAAAATAGCGATAATTTTTAGAGTTCGATATTTTTTGAAAAAAAAATAATAGAATCTGAAAAAAAAAAAAAAAAAAAAAAAAAGTTCGCTTTGGAGGTTTTATAAAACTGTCCCACCCCGGTTAGAGACAAATGGTTAACTTCGTATGGACTAAACTAACCTTTAAATTTTTATTTATTTTTACATACGTACGTACGTATGTGCGTACGTACATACATACCGATACACATTCTTTAAATTAAAAAATAGAATAGCTATTTCTAAATTATATACTTTATAGAACTTTGATTTTCAACAAATATGTTTACAATATAATTTAATAAATATACCGTAATATATATATGACATATAATTACACCGCTTTTTTATTCTGCTAAGCAGTTTATAGCTGCTTTTCTGACCATTTTATGTATTAATACAGTGCTACAATTTTAATAATTCCTCGGTTGGTGGCAGGTTACATATTCTTCTAGTATTTAAGAAAAATCTCTAAATCGAGGTTTAATGGACTTGTGCTAGTAGTGGTATTTGCTTTAAATATATATATATAATTATATATTTAATTACAAAACTTGGTAAATAGATTTGCTAAAAGTAATAAAAACTAGTTTAGTGCAAAATGCAAATAAAAGTTAATGTTTTTAATATTTTTTATAAAAAACAAATAAAATTTTATTTTACTAGTTTTAATCTAAAAAAAATTCTATTTTTTCAAAATAATACAAATAATATAAATAATATATATAAAGGATTTATATGTTAAAATTTATTTTAAACCTAAAATTATATCAACAACACTATTAGTTTTAAGTACTAATAGTTTAGCTTAAGAGAAGCAAAAAGTCATTTTGTTATTTACTAAAACCAATACAAAATATTATTCCTTAAACTGTAGGCAATTCTAGGCAAATTTGTCTATAAATTTGCTTATAATTTATTTTTTTTAAAATTTAAAATATTTAAATAAAAATTTTTTTTAAAATATTTAAAATAAGAACTATATTATAGTATAATGGTATTTAATTTTATATTATAAGAAAAAGTTTATAAGCTAAAAATAAACAAATTTAGAAAACAATTTTATTTAAAAAAATTATTTACAAATTTTTAACAAACTCTTTAAATATTAGTTTTAAATTTATAGTTCTTAATACAATATTGTAGTTAATATAAAGAATGACAACTTTTATTATTACATCTTTAGTAATTTACTTATCTCTTAAATTGTATTGCAGGCAAATTTGCTTGCAACTTTTTTTAAAATTTAAATTTTTTTAATAAAATCTTAAATATTTATTTTAGCTATATATTTTCTAAGTAAAATATTTAATTTTAGATTTGCTTTATAAACTTTGTTAAAAAATTTTTTTAAAATTATTAAAAAACTTTAGCATAATAAAGGTTTAAAGTTCTTGTATTGAAATTTTTACTATAAAATTTTTTCTTTAAATTTTCTTAACTTTTATATATTTTTGTTTTAAAAAAAATTTTTACTTCTAAGACAAGTCTTAATTTTTATAAGTAAATTATTAAAAGTATAATAATAAAAGTTGTAATTCTTTCAAAACATTCAACTCTTTTTAATAATTACTTGTACCAAATTTTTCTACTAAAAAAACATAATTTTTGTTAAAAAGTCATAGTCTAATATAGTGGTTTGTTTAAAAGCTAATAGTTTTTCTCTTTTAAAACTTCTTTATAATAAATATTTAATATATAAGCTAAATGTGTTATTATACAAAATAACTGGCAGGCAGTGCATTTATATAATAAATCTTGATAAAGGGAAGAATCAGTAGTAGGTTTTTACTTTATCAATAAAGCTCTTAGACTGTACTTTATATAAAGATACAGGAGAACAACAAAAAATATAGTTTTTTTAAACTACACTCTTTTTTTAATCAAGTAACCTTTCTTTTACTTTTTTTGCTTTCCTGCTAGTCTTTTAAAATTTTTCATAAAAAGTAAAGATTTGACTTACCTTCTTCAAAAAATCAGTATTGTTTATTTTTTAAATTTAAATAGACTTAATAGATTGCAACTATATATTTTGTTTATTTATAGATATAGTGCTATTTCATATAACATAAATTAAGATCTTAGATTAAAGAGGTATTCAAAGTTGGCCATAAAGTCAAAAAGTAACAAAACAATAAAGCAAAGCTTTACAATAAAGATATACAAATATTGTATTTGTTATACAATTTTTTATTCATCTGGCATAGGTTATAATAGTGTACTATATTTATAATAAATTGTTTCTTTCTTTTTTTTCTATCTTTTTTTTTTTTTTTTTTTCTTTATTGTTTTATTACAATATTCATATAAGTTTTTTTTCTTTTTTTCTTCTACTTTTAAGTTTTTTTTTATAAAATAAATAAAATATTAGTTTGTTTATTTGAGAAGTTAGAAAAAGAAAATTTAGAATTAAAAAAAAATAAAACAATTATAATATACTAAAACCTAAAGGCTTTCTAGTAATATATTAAATTTTTTGGTTATAGAAAATTTTAATATAAAGAAAAAATTTACTATAGCAGATTAAATATAAATAATTTAAACTTTTGTTACAAAGAGCCAAATTAATTAACACTTGTAATTTTTGAATTCAGTTTAGTTCAATACATAGTGCAGTATTTGTATAATATAAAATAGTTTGAAAAATAGATTATTGTATTAGAAATTATATTTTTAAAACTAATATTTAAAAAGTTTGTCAAAAAATTGTAAATTATTTTTTTAATTAAAAAATTTCTTTAAAATTATTTATTTTTAGTTTATAAGCAATTTAAAATTTTTATCTTATCCTTTCAACTGTTTTTCAAACAAATTTGCCTGGAATTTTGAAAAGTATTTACAATTTTTTAAATAAAATTAAAAAATATTAATAATATGAGTATATATATAATAGTGTATTTAAAATATATTCTATATACTTTATTATGAAAATTTTTTAAATTTATTATAAATCTTTAGAGTAATAAAAATTTAAAGCTCTTG
>CAJVPY010001489.1:0-19218 GCA_910591965.1 Dentiscutata erythropus | reverse complement strand
ATGCCATCTTACCATAAATTTATTACTATAAGTTTTTAATTATTGCGCTTTCATTCTAGAGCTTAACATTCTAAAAATATAATGATGAATTATTTTGTATTCTCGTTTTGAGAATAAGAGCAAATCAAAAAGGTCATGATCACCAAAAATACAAATTATTCTTATCCGCTTATATATTATTATCAATAAAATCACAATACACGAACAGGATCGCACGCATGTGATACATAAAAGTCTTTTTTTTTTTTTTTTTTTTGGAAGCACACCAGCATATAATGCCGGATATTGAACTTTATTGGTACGTTTCAGCACAAACACCTAGGATACATCAGTGCATACGATGTATAACTGATATATAGCTATTTGTAGGGTCAGCTGGTGGTTTCCCACCCGCATACGTGGGCCAGCTGTCGACCCTGAGTTATTGTGGTCAAGCTGTTGCTGCTTGAGATTGATACTTAAGATTAGCCGGTGGTTTCCCACCTGCGTAATGCAGGCCGGCTGTAGACATGGAAGGATGCAAAATGGCAGGATTCAGTGAGACAGGGAGGGCTGGGTGCGAATTTTCTACCTTCCTGGGCCCGCCACAACCCGCCCTAACGTCTGAACATTTATACCTACAACAAATCTTTATCGCATTAATAATCTTCATGTGAAATGACCTAATCAGGCAACTGATTAATTACTCATCTTCTCCCTGCGCCTTCCTTGAATTGGATGGTGATTGAACCGGTTTTCCTCCACCGACGTCCTGGGTTTATTGTGATTGTCGCTACCTGGTTTCCCTGCTTACCTCCTTTTTCGATCTGTTGACTGCACCCGTCAACCTGAACGAACAGGATCGCACGCATGTGATACATAAAAGTCTTTTTTTTTTTTTTTGGAAGCACACCAGCATATAATACCGGATATTGAACTTTATTGGTACGTTTCAGCACAAACACCTAGGATACATCAGTGCATACGATGTATAATTGATATATAGCTATTTGTAGGGTCAGCTGGTGGTTTCCCACCTGCATACGCGGGCCAGCTGTCGACCCTGAGTTATTGTGGTCAAGCTGTTGCTGCTTGAGATTGATATTTAAGATTAGCCAGTGGTTTCCCACCTGTATAATGCAGGCCGGCTGTAGACATGGAAGGATGCAAAATGGCAGAATTCAGTGGCCTTCCAAAATAAATACCGAATTTGCCATTTTGTATCATTATCTCTAGCCATATCGTCGCTTGAATTTTATTTTTATTATTATTATTTTTTTTTCCATTTATTAATATTATTATTACTTAAAAACCCGCACGTAATCTTATCTTTCGCTTTGCCTTTATTATTCTCAACCAGCACAATATTACCAATCATTAATGTATGACTTGTTTATAGTTAAGAAATAAATAATGGCAATAATCTTTCCTTCTGCACATATTTCGACGATGACGATCGATCCAGATACAGAGAGGACCTAAAGTCCGTGATCGTTTAGTCGGAATATGCTTTGTTTAGTATAGTAGCTATCGTAGCTGGATGTGCTCGGATGTATCTATGAAATGCATCCGAAGACCATCTACCGATTTTTTGGATAAGGGCTAATTCAACGCCCTGTACTACCAACTCTGTAGTACCACCAGCCCAAAAGCTGTGACCCACTATGTTATCCTCAGGAAGGAGTGACTTGAGCTTCTTTATGAACCAATGCTTAGTCGCTAGGCTGCTATCAGCCTTTATAAACAACATTTTTTCTCCTCTAGCATATTTTGGGTCAGTTCTGTGGATGGCATATGCCTTAAGTACACGAATTGGGCACGTTTCATCTCTAGTTTCGTTGATGATTAATATTGGCCATTTGGTTGTTTTGTGAATCTTTGTCCTTGGCAATTGTATTGTTGCGTAGGATCCCCCTCTAGTGCTTCCGAACTTTAAGGCTTGTACCAATGGCACCTTATTCGCTTCCTGCTAAGATTTGGGCAAAAGCTCTCCCAACCGGGCTAGCCCGTAAAATGCTACAAACGCTACTACTATGAATAATAAGTCTTCTCCTTTGCTCAGGTTTAGACTTGCTTTCATTCCCAGTAATTGGGCTTTGGTTATATATTCTTTCTGTTGGGTTGGTCTGAATGTGTGATTATGTTCTATAGTTTTTAAAAGTTGCTTGATTAGTGGATCATAGCGAATATTGAGCCAATCTATGTGATTTATTGTGTGATAGTGCCACAGTGCTAACAGGTACAATGTAATAGTCTGTGGTTCAACTTTGGTGTGCAAATATTTAATAAATTTTGTAAGATTCTCCTTGGATATTGGCCATACGGTCCCATCTAAGTTTACCCATTGATTCTCGTTCGCTAAATTTTGATAATGCTTTATTATTCGATTGTATGTCTTGTACCCCGGTTCTTGGACCCCGAGGATTGCTGCCGCTTGCTTATTTAATGGTGATTCATGAAGGCATGCTACTGGATCTGAAGTTAGGATTCTATTTTCGTATACTATCATTGGATTAGAGATGGAATAGGTAAAATAAAGTTAGTAATTTAGTTGGTATAACTGGTTGTAGATATCGTGCAACTGAATTTCGAGCAATATATTCTTTGTGGCCATTGCAGGACAGTAGATCCGCCATAGTATTGCATTTCTCTGGAATATGCTCTAATTTAATAGAGAAATTCCCTTGTATTTGCGCTATATACATTTCACTTATTATCTCGTTTATTACTTCGTTCTTGCAGAAACCTGCATAAAAAGCCTCAGCGTTGGCTTGGTTATCCGTCCACATTATCAATCGCTTCTGGTTCCATAACGGCACAAAGGTGAGTATAGCTATTAGACTGGTAAGAAGCTCATGCATCTGAATTGAATTGTCTGCCAAGTTCAATGTCATGTTCCAATTAAAAGCCGTAAAGTACAGTTCGTATGTCGCACTGCCTTCGAGGTTGGTTGCATCGGTAAATAGATTCTTAGTACCGAGTTGTAACCACACTCTGTCTTCTAATAAATACACTCCCGACCATTTGGGGAGGGTTTTTGACCACCACTGCAAGTCTGCCCTCATTGCTTTCGATATTTTGATTCGAAACTTTGATTTTCTAGGTCCACTTATGGCCTTTACGAATCATTGAACGAACGGTCTACCCTGGAGAACCATCTGACAAAGCCACATAAGGAAGCCCACCAGCGACTGCATTTTTTTTTTATAGGACCACTCTTTACCACTCTACTCAACTACCGTTTCTAAGATTTTTTCCTTTTTCTTTACGGGTATAGATGCCGAAAAGTTGATTGTATTGATGTGAATTCCAAGAAAAGTCAAAGCTGTACATGGACCCTCTAGTTTCGACGGTTTATATAATATGCTCATCACTTCAAGAATACGTAAAAACTGCCACAACTCCTTTTCTGCATTTCTATTAGAGATAATTAGGAAGTCGTCTACGTAGTGGATGATCGATTTGATTCCTTGCTGTACAGCGACCCACGTGACCAGGTCCGCGAACCTGCAAAATATGCCGCCCGAGACTCGATTGCCGAACGATAAAGCCTTATCGAAGTATATTCTATCATCGTATTTAATCTCCTGGAGTACTTGGTCAACCGGGTGTACCGGGAGAATGCGGTAAGTGTCCTTGATGTCTATCTTCGTCAGTAAGTACCCTTTTCCATATTGGGTGATCCATCTAACTGCATATTTTATGTTTTCGTATTTGGTTGCAAAGTCTACTCCGTCAATCCCATCGTTTATACTTGTTCCTGTAGGGGCTGATAGGTGAGATATGATTCAATATGACTTAGGCACGGTCCCTTTCTTCTCTACCAGGCTGCAGGGATTTATTTGAAAGACTGAACATGGGGGCTCATTGATTCTAAATGGGCCACACATGCGCCCAATAGCTAACTCGCTCTCGATGTAGTTTGTTAGTGCTGTTGGTTCAATATTGATAGATTTCAAATTCTCTTGTATAAGTAATGTGCGCTTGTTTGCGAAATTGAACCTAAATCTGTTCTCAAGGCTGTCCCTTAGATACTGGACAAATGCCTTGTTCGGGTGTTCGCGTGTTAAGTAATAGAAGGCCATTTTATTAACTGGTGTCATCACATTGAAGTGTGTTGGATCTAACTGTGCTGTAATTGATGTTTCTTCCTGTGAGAGTGGGTGGCTTTTCGGAAGAATTGCCTTGATAATTAACTCGACCGATTGTAAATATGGTTCTGCCTATACTGTTATCGCTCTAGATGACTTAAACCGTGCCGCATATTTTATTGGCCTTCGTACCTGATCTATTGCTGTTTGTTTGTTTATTATTTATTTATTATTATTATTATTATTTATTTTTTTGTTATTCAATCATTTATTAATTTAACATTATTTATTTATATTTCACTGTTAGTAATGTTATATTATGTTCGTTTATTTATTTACTATAGTTACTATTGCTATATTCGCATGATTAATGTTCACGTGTTCATTTCCGGCCCTTATTTCGTAGCGACACTCGCTTCCTCATGTTAGACTCCCACTTTCCCATTTTCTTTTCTCTCTCTTTTTTTTTTTTTGCCTTACTCTTGCTTTCTCGAAACCTTTCGGAAGCAGTTCTTCTCGCTATGACCGGATTTTTTGCATATAATGCATGCATGAATTCTACTGCAGTTCCTTTCTTCGGGGCATGACCGATGGTTCCAATTAATGCAGATCTCCTTCCCGTTGATCCATTGCCTATTCGTCCATGTAGTATGGTGCCAGCCATCTTTATTTCTTCTTGCTGTTGTCGCATCAAAGCACTTACCCTCTATGATCTATTATCAATGCCACTCCTCGTTCTTCGTCGTATCTCATAACTGCAGCAAACTCGTACCTAACGCACAGCTCATTTATGTGATCTCGGTATAAGTTCAGCTCTTGTTCACGGTTACTGTATATTACTAAAACCGCGTCTATGTACGCCTTGAATGCCATAAGCCACTCCAATATGTTTTCAAATACTGTATTATATTTCCTTTTCCTTAATATATTGCACCGCCATCTGCCATTTCCAACATTGCATCGTTGTCTATATCTTTTATACTGTCGATCAAACTCTTCTGTATGAATTCTTGCAGGTTCACAAATGCACCAAGTGCAACGGTTTTCCACAATTTGTTGCTTAGACTAGGTTTTTGCGGGAGCATTTCAAGCAATCTCTGCCCTTCCATCCAATTCGTAACCCACCACAGCCGGATTTGCTCTGTTTTGGGTTATGAAAACCTGGAATCTCTTTGACTGCGCTGTAGTTTATGGTTGGGTATTTCCTGGCTATTGATTTATATGTCTTAACTTTGTCCTCATCTACTTCCTCTAAACTCACTTTTAAGATCAGGTTATTGATCACTGGGGATGGGGAGTAATTACCTTGTGAAGTGCTCATTTCTCTATTAGTCTCGCTAGTGCTTTGTCGATTTCGTTCTGCCGTAGTGAAGCCATTGTCATTGCTTTGGTTGCTGCTGTTGCCGTCATTTTGCAAATTTATTTGTTCAAGTCGCTCGAACCTTTGGCTAATTGCCTCAATTTGCCAGTCCATCAGTTGTTGCATGTTTCGCATTAAAGCTGCTGCTGTCGATTGGATTACTGCGTCTACGTATACTCTTGTTTGATTATCTATACCTCCATTCGAATCTTGAACATCTTGATTTAAGCTAGTAGATGTGGCTACTGTCTCCGAAGACTCGTTAGAAACAGAGCTTTCATTCCTTGTAATTATAGGATTCTGTGTGCCCTTCTTGCTCATCTTGCGAATTTTCTACCTTCCTGGGCCCACCACAACCTGCCCTAACGTCTGAACATTTATACCTACAACAAATCTTTATCACATTAATAATCTTCATGTGAAATGACCTAATCAGGCAACTGATTGATTACTTATCTTCTCCCTGCGCCTTCCTTGAATTGGATGGTGATTGAACCGGTTTTCCTCCACTGACGTCTTGGGTTTCTTGTGATTGTTGCTACCCCGGTTTCCCTGCTTACCTCCCTTTTCGATCTGTTGACTGTGCCTGTCAATCTGAAGAAATATGCGTTAAATCAAGTTATGTAACATTGTAAGTTGTTACACTAATGCATGTAGATAGATATGAAAAATATTCAAAATTGCGTTTTTGATAGACAATATATTCAACTAATGAACTAATCATTAAATTCTTCCGCTACGCTCCAGACGATTAAAGCTTATATTCTATTCAGTGTATGCTTTTTTTTTTCTTCTTTAAAAATAAAATGGTCACTGAACAACTACTTAAACATGGTTACAATTATTGGCATGGTGTTGATGTTAAAAAAGACGAAAAGAAGGCTTTTGAATATTATATAAGAGCAGCAGAGTTAGGAAATCCAACTGCAATGAATGAGGTTGGTCTTTATGTTATTACGGAACTGGCATAGAAATAAATTATCAGAAATCATTTGAATATTGTAAGAAGTCGGCTGATTTGGGTAATGCTAAAGCTATATGTAATATTGGTGTTCATTATGAAGGTGGGATAGCACAGGTCGAAAGATAAAAAATCAGGCACAAATCAGGTACCCAATTTTAAACTGATTACTACCTGATTACCACCTGATTTATGCATATTTTTGTACCAAATTTTTGGTACAAAAATATGCATAAATCAGGTGGTAATCAGGTAGTAATCAGTTTAAAATTGGGTACCTGATTTGTGCCTGATTTTTTATCTTTCGACCTGTGTAGAGGTTAATCAAGATAATAATAAAGCATTTGAATACTATAAAAAATCCATTAATATGGGTTAGGTTGGCTCTGAAACCCTTTGTGCTAAAATCCGAAAGTTTTGGGTTTCGAATTATAGCTTCCGAAACCTTATCCAAAACCCGAAACCTCATCCGAAACCCCGAAACTGCAAAACATTAATTTTCATATAGTATTAGCCTATGTAGACAAATAAAATTGCTTTTAATTATTTGGCTGAATAACTTTTTTAGAAACGTTACAGCTATTTTTTATAAATTTTGAGACAACAAAAAATTTCTGATAGCCGAACTTAGAACTTATCGAATTCAGTTATTAGAAATTTTTTATTGTTCTAAAATTTATAAGAATAGCTGTAAATTTTTTTTTTTTTTTTTGACAATCATGTCACAACTTTATTTGAATATGGACTTTATATTTTCATTAAAATGTGATTTCTATTTATAGCTAAGCTATTTTTAAAATTAAAGTGTGGCTCACCCGGTTGCCTATTGGTACCTATGTGCGACCTGCCAAAGTAGAATTAGCCTTACCGCTTCTTCTTTATCTACTGTAGATATCGAATACACAGTTCATAAGAGAATAGCTATAAAATTCTTTTATATAAAATTTTTATTTTTATATAAAAAAAATTTATAAAATTTTTTAAATTAATTTATTTATTGCTATAGTCTACATGTAGCTATACAATCAAAATATAGTTTTTTATAAAAAAATTATGTAGCTATTAATATTAGAGTTAGAGTAGATTAAAGTTAAATTAGAGTTAATTAGAGTTTAATTAGGGTTAGATTAGAGTTTAGTTAGGTTTAGGTTAGGGCTTAGTTAGGGTTAATTAGAGTTAGATTAGGGTTAGAATTTGGGGTTAGGTTAAAATTGTGAGAGAAACATTTTTACTTAATTAGATTACCTTAGTAAATTTTGAGTTATTGAATATAGCTATAGAAAATTAAATGATTTTTAAAAATTGTAATTGCTTAGATTTTAATATTATACTTAATTATACATTCGACTAGTTAACTAGGGTTTCAGGGTTTCAAATTATAGTTTCAGGAATTTTGGGTTTTGGGGTTTCATATTAGAACCTTTCTGAAACTAGTTTCAGATAGATTTCATTTTGAGTTCAATTTTATATTAGGTATTGTTATATATTCTTGGTGACTTAATTCATTTAAAAGTGTTTATATTCAAAATAAAGTGTATACATGATTGTATTAATTGCACTTTGAGTAAATATGGAATCTACAACATAAGCGTTGAGATCCCCATGTTGATAATCTGTAAAATTAGAATATATACAAGAGTGTATCTTTATTATAGTTAAAGATAACATTCACTTTTCAAAATTTCTTAACAAATAAAAGTTACATATATTCACACTCTTTTTTAATAAATGTAGCAGATTAAAATGAAATTTTTTTATTTTTTTAAAAAAATTTGAAATTTTTTGGTGGACATTTTTTTTAGGGTTAGGGTTAGTGTTAGGGTTAGGGTTTAGAGTTAGTTTTATTAATAAAAGAGTATAAGTAGGTTTTATGAGTTTTAAAGGTGAGCAAGAAAGGTCCCCAGTTTCATTTTAATCTGATTTCATTATTATCTGTGACAATAAATGCCTGATAAATCATAAATATCCAAATTCGTACTTGTTATCGGTTATATTGTAGACGATAACTTATTATTGTTGGGATTTAATGTGGAGCCTATGCTGCTTCGCAGCATGAGCTTCACATTATAAATCCTGATGATAATCAGATTTGTCATTTGAAATTTAACTAATAATACAGTTATCCAATACTTCTGATATAAGCACTAACTTTTTTTACATATATATGGGGGCTAGTAGAAATCAAGCAAATCGAAAATTTTTCAAAAATGAGTTTTTTTATTTAACTAATATAAAATTTTACAAGAAACATTTTTTACTTAATAATAAACCTCTTATTAATTAATAAAATTTTGAGATATTATGGTTTAAATTTTAAGTTACACAAAATTTTATTTCAGTTAGAAATGATCCTTTGAGCTTCAGTAGATTGGAAAACAGATTATCTAATCTTTGTTAAATCAGAAATAGTTAACCAATAAAATGCCTTAAAAATGACCTTACGGGACTATGTAGATTATATAAATAAAAATTAAAATTTCTATGGTTCACGTCATCTATACTCATCAAAAAATATAGATCATTCCGAAATTTTTATCAAATTTGGTCACATGTCTTGCTTATTATTGGTCAAAAATTCATGCCATCTAAGAAATTTTTATATCTATTCCGAAATTTGAGAAATTAATTAACTTTAACCTTTAATACTTTACAAAATAACAAATTACAGAAAAAAATAAGCCATAAATCTGAAAAAGTGGCATCGAATTTACTATTTTTACGGTTTATATCACTTAAATTAAAAGACAAGAAGCTATTTGAATTTATATGAATTTTCTTTGATGACTATAAGTGACGTGAACCATAGACATCTAATAATCCAATTCAATATATATATATATTGTAGAATGCACTAAGCTCTACAAAATAAAAAAAGATTTATTTGAATTGGATTACTGGATAGCTCAAAATTTTAATTTTAATCATAAAACTTATATAGTCCTGTAAGGTTAGCAAAGACCCCAAATATTAAATCTATAAAATGCAAAAACATATATTGTATTGCTAGTTGGTAAATTTAATAACTACTAACTGAAATTTTGTAGTTATTAAAAAAATTTATATCTGGAAATTAATAAATTATTCGGTTTATCCAGATAATTTACTATATATAACAACTGTATTTTGTGACATGTATATTCCTATACCCTGTGGTAATTTTGGTTGCCAAATCTTGATTTATATCTGGGTATTATACTTATATGCTTGGGCATGTAATAATGGGGTGTTTAGTCAACAATGTAAATCAAAACTATATGCGGTACTATATAAAAACCAATTAATGAATTTTTTTCAAACTTAGTGATTAGAATATTGATCGGGACTATGTATTTACACTTTTAAATATATTTTAATAGTAAAGAATGTTTTTAGATATCTAGAGAGAATCACTTTACATTTTCAATCATTTTAGCATAAATCGATTCTTAAACATGTTTATAACAAAGTTACATTGAAATTTTTAGTACTAATATTTTAACTCTTATTAATAACTATTCACAAATAAAAATTTTAATACTAGAATGAAACATTTTTTAACATAACTTTGTTATAAATGTGTTTAAGAGTCGATTTATGCTAGAATGATTGAAAAGAGTAAAGTGATTCTCTCTAAACATCTAAAAACATACAAATCATTCTTTACTATTAAAATACATTTAAAAGTAATAAATACATAATCCCAATCAATACCCTGATCACTAAGTTTGAAAAAATTTGATAATTGATTTTTATATGGTACTGCATATAATTTTGATTTACATTGTTGACCAAACACCCCAATGTAATAAGTAAAACATAATAAAAGCATAAAAATATTCATATGTTATATCTCTATATGAATACTCGGGTATATAACACAGAGTTGTAAATGGACAGTCATTAGAAACTATTAGACTTTTTTCCATTAGACTATGTAAGCTTACAATCCTGCATAACAGGAATACCCAGGTATACATGTCGCAGAAATATGACATATAACAACAATTCTCACCTGGATATATATTCTATTTTAAAAAAAGTCTATAAGAGCTTACATATCAATATTATTTTATCAATATTGCTCATTATATATTAGTGATACTAAGAATGTTCATGATAAAATACAATAAAATATAAACTACCTACATGATAGATTAATATTGTTTATATTTTGAAGCTCCTGTGAAAACTATTAAAATATAGGCAAAGTTAATATGCCTGTGTATTTAAATCCAGATTTTACGCATATTAGATCTAATGACTAAATTCAGATTTAATGATTAAATCCAGATCTAATGAGTAGGGGTGTTCTCAAGCGCTTTAATTAATAGATCAAAGTATGTAAATAATGTGTTGGGAATTAAATTTTAATTAACAGAAAGTAATTTTGATCAATTAATCGAGCCTGCCATTAAGATGAGTAAGGTAGTTTATTATGTAAAAAAATTTTTTTAAATAGTAAAAAATAAGAAATGAGTTTGTTATTTTAGTTGAAAGCTTTTTGTCCCTAACCACCTTTTTTTTTTGCTGACTTATCAAAACTTTATAAATATTAAAATAAATAAAGTATTGTTCATATTTTTATTATAGATTTTCATTATTGGCATATTTTTTTGTATAATTTTCAATAAACTATTTAGAATCCTCTTAACTTGTAATTGAGATCTTTATTTTGGCCTATCATTCAATTGAGAGAGACTACAATTATTAAAAAATCATAATAATAGCAATGTTTGAGAATATCTCAATAATATTATCATTCGTCTTATTGACTTTTATCCAAAATTACGTTTTAATATTTGTGCACTATTTAGATCACTATAAAATCACATTTGATTGATACTGAGAACACCCTAAATCTGGATATAAATGTATAAATCTGGGTTCAAGTATTAACTCCAGCACCAAATAGAATAGTATTTCTACTTTTTTCATCAACAATATATGCATCCAATATTTCTGCTTGAGGCTAACTACCAGAAATAGATTTTTATTAAGGCAGTTCAAAGTTAATTCTTTAGTTAACATCACCTTTAGAACTCTTGAGAAGAGGAAGGTGATAAAATGAAATGAATATATAAAAATAGGCCAATTTTATTGGGTGACTTAAATCAAGTAATTGTCAAAAGTTATTCAGTGGTTTGATTGGCTGTTCGTTTATCAGAGGAGACTTCAATGAAGAGGTGATGCTAACCGAAGAATCAACTTCAAACGGCTAATTGAAGAAACTAAAGTATTACTAACATTATCAATAGCGATAGATTATTATCAATATTAATTGATATATTAAAGTAGATAAAGAATTAAATCATTTGTTTTGACACTTACCTGGAAAAAGCAGATAATGACAATACTCTAATGCTTAACCAGAGTATTTCTACTCCTTGCGGAACTGTGAGAGCCAGTATATGGTGAGCGAACCTGTAGAAGATATATTTAAAATTTATATTATAATTCCTAACACCCCTTATGACCTCTTTGTCTGCTATAATAAATTTCTTCTATCACTAAAATCTCCACCTCTTCCATCTCCTCAAACCATTAATTCTTTCTTTTTACACTTACTTGAAATTGGTTTATGGGATAAACTCTACAAAAAACTTGTTATATCTATTAAATCTGACTATAGTAAAGCTCATATTTACTTACTAGGAGAGCCCTGCCCTTTACCTGACCACATTATTGTGCCTTACCTCGAAACTGTTTATCTCAACCTCTTCATTCCTCTTAAATCATATATCTATAGCTCTTACAATAATACTATTTCACCTTCTCCTCTCAATCTTTCAATATGTACACACAATATTCAAGGCTTTAACAAAAATCTCAAACAGCAAGTTTGGGAATATTGCTATCTTTCCAATAATCTTGACATTATTTGTTTAACTGAAACCAAACTAGCTAGCAACAGACTTACATTAAAACCTCTTAAAACATCACATTATACCTATTTTCAATCTTGTACAGATAGCTCCAAAGCCAGAACCTCTATCATGATCCATAACTCCTTAACTCCTTATATACACAATACCAAATCCATTTCTGGCTATGCTATTTCAATTGATCTTTTCTTCAAACATGATTTCAAATTTTATATTATCTCTACATACCTTCTCTGTGATAATAGCTCTACTAGACTTGAAACTTAAAACACAATTATTCAATGAATACAAAAAGCTCATACTATTAATATACTCCCTATAGTACTTGGAGACTTCAATATTTCTACTAATAATATCTACTCTTTTTCTATTAAATATAAGCTTCTCCAATTTCTTACGTACAATAATATGTACAATCATGCCTCACACCTGCCTCTTCTACTCCTACTTGGCATAATCATAGATCCAGTAGTGAAATTGACTTTATCTAGGCCTATCATACTATTTTAACTTACCTCACTTCTTTTAACATTGATAATACAGATACAAACTCACTAAGCAATCACAAAATTCTTATTTCACGCTAGACTTTCCCTTATGCTCTGCATGGCCAATGCAGATATAAAACATGCACTCCAGAAGGGTCTTTAATTACAAGGCTATGAACAATACAAAATGTGAAGAATTCTCAAACCAAGTTAATACCAATCTTAATTCTAATCAAATTCCTTCCTCATTCAACACTTCAGAATCTCTTGAAACTACTTGGCATTAAATTCAAACTAGTATAATTACAGCTGCTCTAAAACACATTCCCAACAGAAAATTTACTGTCTGTAACTTTCAACATACATTCTCTTCTAAGGCTACTCACCTATACTCAAACCTTAAAAAACTTGGCAACATTATTTGACAAACTAAACATGCTTTAAAACACCAGTTACCTATTCCTTATCATCTTAATACCTATATCTTTTCACTTAATCATTCCTCTGAGTTACATATTCCTCCACTTCCAAATTCTTATTAACTTCTCACTTCTTGAATCACTGATGCTAACTTAATTTAGTAGGCTACTGGAAATCTTAAATATCGATTTTAATGCTCTAAGAATTTTATTAGAGTGGAAAAATCTTTTCCATGCTCATAATATGGAAAATATTAAAGAAATTAGACAACAAATCTCTAATGCTATCAACAAAAGATGTTCTAAACTTCAAACTCATCCTACTTCAATGATCAACAGTATTCTTAACTACCACAAAGATCCAGTTAAATTCAACAATATCCAAATAGATAATGATATTATTACAGATCCTCCAACAATTAAAACTTATATTCAACAATATTTTGAAAACTGGACTACTCCTCGACATATTAACTCTGATATCTTCAATTCTCAATAGCAAGCAGAATATAATCCTAAACCCAACATCAACCCTATATAGTATTCCAATACTTTCATCAACTTTACTGGGAATAAAATTATATTTACTATTAATCAACTCACTAACAACAAAGCTTGTGGCCCATCAGGCATTAGCTATAAAATATTAAAACATGCTGGCTCTAACTATAACATCTTTCTTTAATTGCTGTCTTTTTTCTCAAACTATATCCAAACAATGGAAAGAAGAACGTATTTTTTCTATTTCCAAAAAAACTATCTTTGATGGCAACTTATCTAATACCAGACCTATTAGCCTAATAGAACATATTAAAAAGCTATATACCAAACTCCTTATCAACTGCCTTAACTTTACCCTATCTCAACATAATATTCTATCACCATTTAACTTTGTTGCACTTCCTGATAACTCTACTTCTATACCTATTCATATTCTTAATAATGTAATTGAAGATGCAAACTGTAATTCCAATCAACTCTGGCTCCTTTCCCAGGATATGAGCAAAGCTTATAACTCAGTCAACTTTGACTTATTTCAAAAATCTCTTTACTGAATCCAAATGCCTAAACAGCTTATTAATATCTTAACTAATCTCTTATTTGATTGCACAAACCGAGTTATTACTAATCATGATTTTACAAACTTCTATTCGGTTAAAAATAGTATTGATCAAGGTGAAACTATTACTCCTTTATTTTGGAGATTCTATTATATCCAATATTTTTACACACTTTTCTAAATACACACTTTTCTGAATACACACTCTCTACTTCTTATCAAACTAGCCTTATCCACCCTTCTACAAATCACCTTAATACATCCATTTCAGTTCTTGCTTATATGGATGACACATTATAGATTGCCAAATCCAAAACACAAATTGAAGAAATTACTAAAACTGCCTCCTCCTTTTACTTCATGGCTGATATTCAAGTCAACCCTACCAAATCCATATTTATTTTTACAGAACTCTCTTCTAGCCTGTCATTTCTCGATTCAGATCTGCAATCTATTCCACACCATCAACCTTTTAAATTTTTGGGATGCTGGTTTACTCTCAACAACAAGCAGTCTTCACAAATTAAACTAATTCAAAATGAAGCTATTTAGCTAGCTAATATTGCTGGCACCAAAAACATAACTGACAAACAAATTACTTATATTATTAATACTATTATTATTCTAACTACTGAATATTGGCTTCACAATATTGTAATTCCTCTATACAAATATAACCAAATCTTGGGCAAATATCTTACTATAGCTAAACACAAAGCACATCTTTCTCAGTCTACCTCTAATAGCACACTCCTTAATCACAATCTTTATAATATTCATAATATTTGGAATATACAACTACAACACTATATTAGTAATTTTCTCAACCAGATTAAACTCTTCTACTCTTGGCACTACAACACATATTTGACTTCAACATTTTCAAAACAACCTTTGGTCCACAACTAACATCCTTCAACACCCTCATCCTATTATCAATAGTTCTAATAAACACACCACTACTTTAAAAATTATATAACTTTTTAATTATTTACATATCTTCATACATGTATACTCAAACTTCTCCTGGCCTAAAACTATAAATGATAACAACACTCTACTTGAAAATATTTTTTCTAATCACCTTAAATACAATACCTTTAAACAACAACTTAGGTACAAAAATATCTTATATCTAGAGCAACTTTGTTCTGCAGACAACAAGATCTTGTTAGACTGGCTACACCTATCACCTAGAATTTTATATATTCTCAAAGGCAAAAAACCACTCTGGTTTAATTATTTAGAAGATACTATTCTTGAAAATAATCTATCTCACACTATTCTTCCCCTCTTTCAGCCCAATGGCTCTAACTCTTTCACATATCAAACCAACCTTATTCCTAAAACTTACAAACCTTGGGTTCTATTTTATTACAATGAGCATATTGTAATTGGTCAAGTTCGCAAAACTTTTTTGCAAACAAACACTATCTCTATAACACACTAGCAATATAATATTGATACTTCCATTTCTAATTATTACCTGCTACCTCCTATTTCTTGCACATCTTGTCAAGGCTGTAACCTTAACTCTAATTGTATTTCTAGCTACTGTACTTTAGAAGTATCTGCTATTCTTTCTACCCAATTCTTGAAAAGGAAAAAAGCTAACAAACAACTTAATCTTAATGCAAACTATTTTGACCTTATATACTCTACTGATATCAAACATCCTCTAGAAATACCACTATCATTTTTAATTAATATTTTTGACTCTCTCTTAAACAACGAAGCTTCCCACCAACTCTTCCAGATTGCATTAGCCAACTCATCCCAACATGAATTTACCTTCTACACTGATGAATCTGTTAAACAACTTGGTACTGACCAATGCTCTATAGGTATTGGCTGGGTTCAAATTCATAATAGTTTAGTTATACAAAACTTCTCTGCTCAAATCTCTAACTGGCCCTCTTCCTATAAAGCTAAACTATTAGCAATATTGTCTGTTATCTCCACAATTCTACGCAACTCCAGCCTACAAATCTATACTGATTCACAGTCAATCATATCCAAATATAACAAACTTTTTACTTTATCCTCTCACTCTACTAAATACTTCAAATTTAACTCTTGGCCTAATTGGCATACACTTCTTAATATTTTAAAAACCTTTAGTATTCAACTCTTTTTTTTTAAAGTTCAAGCTCACTCTGATGACACTTTTAACAATTTGGCAGATTTACTTGCAAATAATCATTCTACCTCCCCAATGTTATCTTTTAACTATACTAATTTTTATAACCCCTACTTTATTCTATCATAGAAAGACAACTTTATTAATAGCTCTTTTAGACAATTTACTAAACAAATTTGCAATGCACATAATATAGCTTTATGGTCCTCACAAAGCTGTGCTTAAGAATGGTCTCACTTTTCGACTGGAATACTTCTTGGTTATACTTCAACAACAATCAAAAAACTTCACACAACTTCACTAACCCCAAACTAAATCATCTAAAATCTTTCAAAATCAAAATATTACTTAATATACTACCTATATATATATACTTTTATAACATTTATCTTTATATATTTATATCTCCCAATTGCTTTTCTTGCAACAATTTAGACTCTTCTTCTCATTGGTACACTTGTCCTAATTATGATCTCTTAATACAAACTATTAACTCATCAATACACGATACTATTACTAGAGATAGGTAAAATGCGCATTTTATAATAAAATACGCATGATATATAAAATGCATATGATACCACATAATAAAAATTTTTTTTAAAATTTTTATCTTTATTACTGATAATATATCTAAATAAAGATATTACATATTTATCCTTAATCAGATTTTGCCTATATAGATAACTTTTACCAATTATTCGATTGTAAATTTCATAGTTGCTAATCTTATATATTAAATCATAAATACAAATTTAATAAAGAAGATATATAAAATAAACTTAATATTTTAATAATCTTAACTATTTAAACCTTTATAATGTTGACGTTTTTATCTTGTAGTATTGCTTTATGCAAAAACATTTGCTTTTTTATATTTATTTTATCACTAAATTCTGATTTTAATAGATTAGAATTTAATTTTTTTACTATAACATCATGAAGTTGTTTTTACATTGAGTTACGTAAAATTTTTATGTAGAGTTATGTAGAATTTTATGTAGCTTTATGAACCCAATATAGATTTATATAGATATTTATGTAAATCTATATGTAAATCTATGTAGAGTTATGTAAAAGTTTGAAAAAATTTCAACTTAAATATTAAAGCTGGAAATGAATTTAAAGTTTAAATTAGAGGTTTGGGAAGTGTTTTCTAGCCTACTGAACATTTTTACTTAGCATATCTAACACTGATTACCTTAGTCATTTTTGAGAAATAGCCAAAGTAAATTAATTCATTTTTATGTAGATATAAATAAAATTTATATAATTTTTATATTTATATAAATAATAAATAAAATTTATATAAATATTATATTAAGTTATACATAAAAATTATAACTATATAAGTCTACATTGGGTTTGTAAATTTAAATAAAAATTTTATATAACATTTATATAACTTGATAGATCTATAAAAAAACAACTTTGTGATGAACATAAAAAAACTTTTATTTTTTTTTCTGATTATTTATTTTGCTATATTCATTTTCTAAATCACTTATGTAAATATTTGTACAAAAAAAACTTAATATTAGATAAAAAAAAAGTTCTTATTTCGTAATAAATTTAACTAATAAAAGTAAATATTTATCTATGCAATTTTAAAATTTTTTTTTCTTTGTATATTAAAATAATATCTTGCATATGCTCACTTACTCTTTCACAAACCTTTGCTCTAAACTTAGGTTGTTAATCTCGTTATCTTATAGTGATACAAGGCTGTGTAAATGACATAATTGCAAACCAGGATCCTAGTGTTCGAAACTGATTTCAACATGTTAATCTCAATTTTTATACAATAAAATAAACTGTTTCTAGACTTTAGATACCAATTTTCCCTTGACCTAATATATAATCAGCTTAAGTAAGAATAAACAAAACAATGACAATTGCATTTAACAATGCAACTACTCACGTGGTACACTTTAAAGATAAGCAAAATCATATATACCAATCAGAAATGCATAAATATTTATCCTATCCCGATGCAAATCTCTCATTATTTTCCTAAAGAAGAAAGGATTTATTTAATAATACAATACACACTCATTTCAAACTCCCTTTGAGCCTAGTTTATATTTAATTTTTCTATATAAAATCTTGGTGGGATAAAATGTGCATGATTCGGAAATATGCACATGATTGAGGTTTCATGCGCACACATGAAACCTATCTCTAACTATTACCAATACTAATTTAATCTTTCTTCTCATCAACTAAATAATCTTATACATACTATCTCTTCACATCCTGTCTTTAACTCTCAACTATCTCAGCTATACTCTTATTCTCTTAATTATACACTTAAAGACCTTATACCTATATCTCTAATCCAATCTCTAGACCCCTTTGAAATCTCATACTCTAATGCTTCCCAACTTATTATTTGGCTACTTCTTAAAACTCTGACCAACTTTATAACCATATCTGGATCCCATACTGTACCAACTTCTCCAACTAGAAAAAATCTTGCCAAATCCTTTCCTATTCTAACTATAATACTTGACCTCAATCTTCTTTACGGCCAACCAATAGAAGAACCAAAATTAACTATACTTACAGTTGTCCTTGTGGCTTTGCTAACCAATTACACTTTGAACTTAATACTTGTCCTTCTTTAGAACAAGCTACTTTTAAATTTAATATTTGGTTTGCTATGTAGATCAAATATAGCATATCTATTAACCACATCTTAACAATTTAAATCTAGGTGAGTCTTGACCACTCTAGTAGGTTTAGGTTGCAGATAATTAGTTTGAGCTTTTAGTCTGAGCTTTTTATTCTTGAATATAATTTATATTTATTTGTCATTATACAAATTAAGTTTTTATATAGTTGATATGTAATTACTTA
>CAJVPY010001488.1:0-19237 GCA_910591965.1 Dentiscutata erythropus | reverse complement strand
AATTCGACGGATAAAGGAATACGTAGAGATAGTTAATCTCAACCGATTGACAACCGGTTGAATAAAATAATTCGGTTCGGTTAACCGATTAAAGAAATTTTCTCGGTTCAAATCACTACAAATAACAATATTACATGTAGTTGTTCTTAAATATATTATAAAATTTGTAAGTAAAAGATTTGCGTTTAGAAAATAGCTATTTTATGTTCTCATGGACTTGGGTGAAAGCAAAGACTGAATTAAATGTGATTAACTTAAAAGATGCATCTAAAGAGAGTCAATTTTATCGACAGTTAAGACTCTGTACGTACGTTATTTGATTGCCTAAATTTCTAAAAGCATATTTTGCTTAAATAAAATCATTTGACTTACAATTTGATCTCTATAACTCTAGAAATCTAAAACTTACTATATTGCGGTTTGCAAATTATGTGAAATTTGCAGATCAAAAAAAAAAAATAGAAATCGATAATTTCTGCCGATTTCTTTAACATTTTTTCGCAGAAATGCAATCTGTACATTCATCATTTTGTAAAGAATTTGATTGTGTATTATTAAATTTTGTTTCTTTTTAGCCCGATGAACAAGAAGAAAATTAAAAATTGTACCAAATTAATCTTATAAGAATTATTACATGATTCTATAAAATTAATTTGTTTATTACTGAAAGAATCATGAAATTGAATAAGGAACTTTAGTATAATTTTTTTTGTTGGAAATATATACAGTGTCGTTCTTGGACATGGGCATGAGCATAAACAGTATATATGTCCATGGACAATATGTCTAGGAACAGCACTGGCTACAATAAGTTTTAGAGCTTGTACAAAAAAGACATTTTGTGCATCCAAAGCATTTTCCGGAATAATAATTTTTGGCCATTAGTAAAGAGTTTTTAAAAATATGTAGACTAAATAAACATATAATCTTAGTAGATATGCATACGTCATCAGAAATAATGTTAAAGAAATCAGAAATCATTGATTTCTTTTTTTTTTTTCTGATCTGCAAATTTCACAATTTTGCAAACGCAATAATACAATTTGCATTGTCGAAATATGGCTTGCAAATAAATGTCATTTTGGCGAGACGTAACCAAATTGTCGAGAAAATACCAATATTGTTGTTAGAAAACGTCGAGTACCAAACTTTACAAGGAATATGTGCATATAAAATTTGATAATAAATATATTAATTAGTATTAAACCATTATCGATGTTCAATGAGTTTGTAAAATATGCCTGCGCAATGTTTTTAGTATATAATACTAAACTATATTTTTATTTCTTTGGTAATAATAAAACCTAGTAATTTGGTTAGTATATTAATCTTTTTTCTAATTTGTTTTTATTTAGTTTATTTGTTTTATATAGTTTATTTTTAGATCTAGTTTTTATGGTTAGTATTATTAAAACCCAGCTAACTTTTTATTTGAAACTTTAAATAGTTCTAGTTTTTTAATTTCTTAAATTTATTATAAGATAAACTTAATTTATATTTATACTAACTCTAGTACTAGTGTTTCGATTCGGGTTGAAAAACTCGGTTTGATCCGGGATTGAACCGAAACCGACTGAATCCGAAATTTAGGTTTGAATCCGGAGTCAATCCGAAGTATTTAATGGCTAAATATTTTAACATGGTCGACTTGGAATTTATATATTAGTGCAATATGAAAGAAAGATCTGGACCTAAATCTCAAATTAGGCTTAATCCGGGTAATCCGAAACTTTTGGCCCAACCCGATTTTACGATTCAGATTGAATGATAATCCGAATCCGTCGGATCCTGATTATTTGGAACACTAGCACTAGCATTGATAGAGTAATCAGAGATTGTTCAAACACGTTCTCTTATTTATTATTTTTTAATTTGGACTTTCAACAAGGCCATTGCCTACCAAAAAATTATTATGCTGCTCTTCGTACTAGAAACTCTTACAGTAAATAAAAAACAAAATTAATACAAAAGAACAAACACTTTCTATATTCTAGTTGTTTAATTTTTTTTATTTGTCATATCTATTTTATTATGATAATTGTTTTACAAACATTAAAGAATTCATATAAAGTTGTGTTGTCGAATATAATAGTCAAATATGGCTGTTGCGATAAGTTATTTGTAAAATTGTTAAGAGTATGAGCTGAAGAAAAGTTTTATGAAATCTAATGTAAGCTTAATAAAATATTTTTGCATGTATAATGAATTTTTTTCATTTCTTCACTTCAAATTTATACTTTAATTCTGTAATATGCGAGCAATAAAGTTAAAAAAAAGTAAATAAATAAATTATACAATTAAACTAGCGACTTTGAGTTTTAAAATCAAGAATTTTAGAAGTAGTCTCGTAAGGCTAATATTAAAGTAGCAGAGACTCAATATCTTCCTGAAATTGAGGAAGGTATAGAATTATGTAATAGAAACAGTTCAAGAAATAAACGTAATTTGATGCTATACCCAAAGTATGTAATAAAGCATAATTAAATATCTTCTCTGGAAAAAAATGATGAAATACTACATATAAGAGAGTGGTGAAAAAACAACATAGGCCTATGTTGCTGTCTGTATCTGGGTGTGTGCAAACAAAAATTAAGTGTATATCTTAGCTTACAGAATGCTGGCACTGTAAGCATCAAAGGGTACAGTGCAGGAGATTTGTCGCCCGGTATGGGTTTATCCTATACTAGGTATGATACTTGTGTGTCTTGTCATCATCTGTGGGCATGAATCTCATAAAAAAAAAAAAAAAAATTGATCAAAATTAATACCAACTGATACTCCGTATAATCGTGTAATAACGCGTAGGGGCACGTTATTTCAGGACGTGCATGCACGATAATTCGAAACATTATACAAATTTGTGAATTTTCTTGAGACATCATAATAGAACTAGAAAGAGATACTTAGTTATTTTTAAGATAAAGACCATATAAGGCGAATAAATTCTAGATATATTGTTAGTTATATTTAATATGATATTAAATTTAGAGGTTGAACTCTTATTATATTTCATTACGGCGCATTTACGAAATACCCCAAAATTTAAAAAATTTAACTACTAATACGTAAATATAGGTTTTAACCGAGATAATCAAGTTATGATACATCATTTAATAAATTCTCATATCTAATGGGATGCGTCGAGGAGTGAGAAAATGGGTTAGCATGGGTTGGATGCGTTATCAGTACAGATCAGGGGTTCAAAAATTTTTTTCGAGGTTTAACATTGATATAATTCGGTAACTTAAATTTAATTTGGGGATCCAAATGCTTGAATTTGGTGACAAATTGTTTGCTTAATTTCGCAAATGCACTGTAATGTAAATTTATTCGAAGATTCAAAATAGCATATGAAAGATAATCTGGTACATATGGGCGTGTTATTTTGAAATGCACATTGGCATTATTTTGAGTCAAATATGCCATTTTTTAAAAAAATTGAAGTTTCAAAATAACACCCATGTGCATTATTGCATGCTTATATTATAACCTATTTTTTTATTTTAGTCACAATGCCAAAAAATTTATAAAGATGCTTGGGGTAGAAAAAGAAAAGGTTTACAAATTATAATTTATTTTATTAATTGTAAATTGGTTACTGACTTTGTATAAAAAAAATAATTAAAGTATTTTATTTTAGTATCAATCAGAAAAACAAGAATAAAATATAACTAGGAAATGCGCAGCATTGTCTATTATAGCTGTCGCAACAAATTTGGACCGGCATATCCTCAATTTTGATTGGCTAACGGCTGAGGATCTTTGAAATTTTGGCCCACATTACAAAATTGGTTACTAATTTCCGGCCAGAATTAACTTTTTAATTTTTTCATTACAAAAATAGAAATTCATAAAAAATAAGCCCGCATTATAGTAAAATTGGCCCAGGAACAATTTTCACTTAATAGACGGTTATAATTTTATTAGTAAAATTATGAGTATTTCTAGCCTAATTTTTTTATTGTTGCTCTTAGCCAATCAAAATCAAGAATCTACCAGTCCAAATTTGTTGCAGCAGCTATAGTTAATGTCTATTATATAAATATTCAACTAAAATTGGTATTGTGCAAAAAAAGTGATCATAGTGTAATGTAGATTATATAGCATATTTAGCAAATCATAAGTGCAGAAGTGCCAAATAAACAAAATCAAGTGATACTAATTAATCACTTGTTGTTATAAAAACAGAGAGTCCTCTGCTATGCTATAGACAATTATAGTTTAAAATAATATTAATTTTATATTAAGTAGATTTGTAAGTAATTATATTAGAATTTTTTATTTAGATATTAATATTGTTGACTTAAAAAGGTATCTTATTATAGTGTGTCTCTCAGTATCACCAACTAGATTTGGGAGTCTAGGCATTCATGTTATGAAGAAATGCAAGCCAGTTCTAGAGTTAGTGCAAACTCAAAATAAGTACTTACGTGTAAATTCTAGAAATCTGTAATAGGCCCAATCCAATTATATATAAATTCACATCCTGTATTGATAGAGCCCACCCAAAGTTCTAAATTAAAGAGTAGTACAAGATCTTTGACAGTGCTACAGAATAGACTAAAAATAAAAACAGAACTAACAAGCTATTTGAGTAAAGGCTCTTGAAGTGGAGTTATATAGTTGCCAAAGCCACATTGAAAAAAAAGAATATATATTTTGGAAGTATAGACTAGAGGTTAGTAGACTATTGGCACTTAAAGCCAAACAAACAAACTCTTTTAGACAATATGATTTATAAAGTTAGGCTTGATCTAAAATTTTGTAGGTTAGATTGGATTTAAGTCTAGATTAGGTTTAAATTTTAGGCCTATAGTAAGGCCTTTCTAAGTATACTTCTCTTGGGATTATAGTAAAAAAAAAGCAAAATGTGTATTTAAAGAGTGTGTGTATTTATAGAGAACAAAATATATAATATTTTTATAAGTTGGGGCTAAACTATGCAATATATTTAGAGAGAATTTATATAAAGTATGCACTTATTAAATGTATACTTAGGGAGGTTTTACTGTACTATAAATTGAGTTGGGCTTGAGTTAAATCTAGTAAAATATTAAGTTAGGTTTAGGCTTTGTTAATTAATCTACAAAAACCTGATAAATATATAATATAATATAGGACTGTTGTAGTAAAAAGAGCCAAAACTTGGAAATATATAATTTTGAGAAAATCGTGTTTACTTTTTTGGCCTAATTCGAGTTAATTAAAATTATGTGATTTGATTGGCTGGTTATATCAGATAATCTTATGACGTACAAGTATTTTAAAAGTTTTTTTAAAAATATCTTGATTTTTACTATGCAAACCAATTTTCATTTTTAATTGAAAAGTATAGCCCACCTCAAATTAATCAAAATTTTGAAAAAGCTCAAGTTTGATTTTTAGAGAGTTTGGATCCTTTCTATTACAATAGTCCCATATATTTAGAGCTAGTGATTTTCTGCAGCACTATTGGATTAATTCTATCTGTGCTAATTTATATATTCTGCAAGTCAATTTTGTAAATTCTGCAAAATTTTTGTGATAACTTTATCAATTCTACAAGTTAATTTTGTAAATTCTGCATGATTTCCATAGTAACTTTATTAATTCTGCAATATTATTTTATTTACAAATTTACTAATAAAAGGGATATTCTATAGAATAGGTGGGCAATATAGAAAATAAACTTCACTAATGATTAGTAATTATTAATAGATATTTAGCAGAATTGTGGAGTTTGCGGTATTTGCCCATCTATTTTATAGAACATCCAATAAAAGTATAAAAATATATATACAAAATCAAAAAACATTAAATAAAACAAGATAAAATAAAAAAATCAATAATATATAAAAAAAATTGATAAAAATCGATAAAAAAAAAATTTAATAAATTTTTTTAAATATTATGGTTATTTAATTAATTACTGAATTATTAAAATATAGCATGTAGAGGTGTGGTGACTTAGTGTAGTGGTTTAGTTGTCACCCTCTTCAAGCGGCAGGTCTAGAGTTCGAATCTCACTGATGATGATTTTGAAAAATAGGCCTGTGTATGGTTGATGACGTTCTATCGGTTGGATTTAAATTAATCTGTAACCTTGGTCACACTATCTAGTTATAGAAGCTTCGGTGCAATAAATCCAGAGAATCAGAATAACCAAAAACCTGTTTGGTAAGTCCCAAGTTTGAAGGAAGTAGTAATCTATGACAGTACTACAGGAAAGCTGAATTCGAACTGGGGCCTGAGATCGGAAAACTGAGCAACCAGGTCCTAATAGTGGAGAACATACCAGCTGAACCACCAGGTTGTCACACCAGAGGAAAAGAACATACACTCCGAAAGTATGAACTAAGAGAAGGGCATCCTTCAGGCACCTAAAGCCTGGGCAGACTGACCCTTCCGGGTTGCTGGCTAGAAGTAAGTGAGAGACCAATAAAGAATTCAGGTAAAAAAACGGTCTAAATGCGGTATACTGGGGTTGCTAGAAACCAAAACAAGGGCAAGAAGTATGTAATAGAGCGCCTAATTAGAAAGGTTGGTGCTTAAAAAATGTTTGTAGAATAGCAGCACCCCAAAAGGTGGCGTGAGATACGAATACGGAACGGCAGATCAATATGCACTAATTAGGAAGAAGTTATAGAAACAAGCATGTAAATACATATGTGGGACATGTACCGCTGTGTTAGATTTACCTTGAGGATAGACTAGGCCTATATGAGTTAGTAAGTTCTAAGGCAGGGTGCGAAAGCCAATGTGGGGTGATATCAATATCTACTTAGTTTAGTAAGGAAACCCTCCAGGTTAGAGGGCCGATGGAGGTAGTTAGAACTAGATAGTTTAAATGAGTACCCCCTAGTTGAAGTGCAGGTAGAGCAAATAGTGTAGAACCTTTGGATAGACTACTTAAATTAGGCACTCAAAAGGTGCACATGTGGCTTGATATACCATTGTTGTAATTATATATAAAACTTCATCTATACTTTAATAAAAAGTTCCCCAGGCCAATGAAGGTCATCTTAATATCAAAAAATATATATATATATATATAGCATGTTTAAACTTTGTAATGATTCTTCATTCAAACTTTACTGATTAGTATTTAAAATTGTATTGTATTTTAAGAAACTTTTTTCTACTGCACAAGATAAAACCGGTAACCAAATATAATCAAATGCAATTTTTGATAGTTGAGGCAAATTATTAGCCATATTTGACCAAAATTCGTCTAATATAATTTTCTTAAAAACTGTATCATATATTAATCTACAATAAATTGACCATTTATGCAATAGTTCATTTGATATATTGGCCAATTCTAATATAATGGAATATTCTTTCTTGCAATATTATCAAGATAAAAAAATTTAAAATCAAATATTTGATATGCGGAAAACAATGATTGACTAGGATGAGAAGAAATATAGATAGCAAATTTTTAATATATTATATTAAAGGTATTACAAAAAATAGAATAAAAATTGGCTAGCCAAAAAGATTTTGACAAAATTAATATATCCAAATCTAAGCCAAAGTATTTTGCATTTATGTTAGTTTCAATATAGGTGGTAAGTTGCTCAAGCTGGTTTTTAACTAGAGAAAACATGGGCTTCTTTTGCTAAAAAAAATCTAATATTTGAATAAATTTTTGTGAAAAAATACCAATAAAGTTAATATAAATCATAATAAGGCCAAGATCTTTAGGATTAGATAATAATAATGTAATAATATTTAATACATCAGTTTTATCAATGCTTAATTCATCTTGAAAAAATACAGACCAATAAATAATATGATTCTTTGTATATGAAATCATCTCAAACCAAGAATTCTATCTAGTTATAACAAGAAGTGAAATTTTTCTTGGTGAATTAATGCTGTGAAACTGTAAATAATTTAAATATCGATGACAATATGCTGGACTTCATAAAAATGTATTCTTAATTTTAGTCATTAGTGTATTAACTTTGAAAAAATGAGTAAATGTACACCACATATTACTATAGTATAAAAAATAATATTATATTATAATTATAATATGTAATGATTTTATTAATAAAAATAATTTTTTTTACTCGATTAAATTTAAAATGTAGACACAACAAGGTATATGAACTAGTTGAGGCATTACAGTAAACAAAACTTCTTGGTAGCATTTTTTCATATATATGACTGAATCTGATAAAAAAACCAAAAAAATATAAATAGAATATTATAATTCAAAAGGATTTGAAAAAAGAGTCTGACTCATAATACAATTATTAACTTTGGTAATAAAATTAACAGAAACTAATTTTGTATTATTTCTATATATAAATATTATATTTACTACACTTCGTGAGCAGCTATCTGTTGTTTCATCTATCATAAATGCTACATGTTTTTGGTTAAAAAGAGATTTAAGATCTTTAAAGTGATTATTAAAAACTTGAAAAATGTATAATTAGCATAATGTAAATAATTGTGGAATAGCTTCACTTTTTTTACAATATTTTTTTTTAAAAAAATGCAAAGAATCAATTTTTTTTATAGGAATATCAGCTGTTATAAAAGATTTAATTAGATTTGTTACAAAAAGTTTTTTGAATTCAGAAAATAAAAGATATGTAGCGATAGTCTGTTGATGTAGTTTATTTTTGCTGGCAGCTTTCTTTGATTTGTGGCTTTTACTATTAAGATAATCAATAACTGTTGATTTTTATTTCTAATCAATAAAGTGATTGCAAAAATTACAGAACAAAATATCATTATTGACTCTAAATTCACCAGGATTTTTCTCAACCCTAGTATGAACTATAATCTTTGAAATTTACTTTTTTTTTTATTCATTATGTGTGTATAACAACTTTATCATAGAATTCAAAGATAATTTATATAAATTTAAATTATCCAAGTACTAACTTTATTTTAATATATGATTGACAGCAACTCTTTCTGATGATCATCTGTACCAAAAATCTAAACATATTTTTTGTAAAAAACACAATAGCGCTTAGTAAAAAACAGAGGCACGCTATTAGCTATAAGTCGGTAGTTGTTATTTAGAGGTAGTTCTCATATACTACCTGCTAACTTCCTCAGAGTTTATCACTCACCACTGGCATGGCACTTGTCGTTTAGAAGTAGTTCTAGAGATGTTAATGGAGTAATGTACTCCAGAGTAACCCCAAAGTATACCCCACTCCATGCTGGTGTGGTTTAGACATTACACCACCCTGAATTATTAAGATACTATTAATCGAAGTAAGTACTCTGGAGTAATAAAATGGGTTATACTCCGGAGTTATAATATATCAGAACTAGCGTTGTAAACTTAAATTTAAATGCTAAAATAATTTACTTTACAAAAAATATTACAAATACAAAAATTACAATATTTACACTACATGAGCAAAATGGAATCGGCAAAGCTATTTTTAAGAGCTTTATTGTACGTATGTAGTTTTATGTATACTATTTATTAGTTTTTAAATAGTGCAAAAAATTATTAATTATCAGTTATACTTTTAAATTACGTATTTATTACATATGTTTGAAATGATATTCGGAACGTTATTTATTATTCAAACTATATATTTATTATACTTTTAAATTACGTATTTATTACATATATTACGTATGTACGTACTGTACGTTGTGAAGGAGGTAACATGACCTGGTAGCAGTGAAAAACATGATCCAAGCATATAACTTGGGACCTGAAATGCATATTGATTAACAAAAGCAAAGAAATTTAATAAATGCCAATTCGAGTTTGGCTTGAGGTGATGCTCCATTGAAGAACATAGTTATAAAATAAGTATTAATTACGCATCGTTAATCATAATACTCTGGGTTATACTTCTGGGTTATACTCTAAGTTATACTCCAAAGTATACTCTGACTTAATACTCTGAGTTATATTCTACTTAATACTTCGGAGTAATACTACAGAGTTTGCTTCATAAGACTATACTCCAGTGTGGTGTGGTGTTAAGGAATACTTTGCAAAGTATACACCACACCACCCCGGAGCACTCCATTAACATCCCTACGCGTAACTCGCGAAGAAAAAAAAAGAGGGGGTGCGCACTCATAGATATATATGCCGCACAAACTACAAATCTTTAAAATCCCACCCAAACCCAGATCTCATGTGGAATATCCAAATCCCAAACCGGACAAACCCTATTTGGGCTGTCATAATCCCAAACACTGGCCAAATCCCAATTCCATCTCAAATCCCATACCAAATCTCAAGTTTTCGAATCTAAAATCTCAATCCAAATTTTATGCTAGGATATACCTTGTGCAAGATAAACCTAATGTATATTTAACATACTGATATCACATAATATCGTGCAAAATGTGTAACCTCTGCAGATCATGATGTCATGTAAAATCACGAGAAATCAGCCGATTCTAGTGGATTTTTCGAATTTTTCGAATTTTAAAGATTTGGATAAAATATAGACGTTATTGATTGAAAATTATGATCAATAGGGAATTAAAATCTCAGAAATTTTTCTGCCGTCATCACTGTGAAATCACAGGGTCACACTTTTTTGCAAAGCGCAATAATAGAACATTATGATATTTATTCTGTACAAATTGTGTGAAATCACATTGCAGATGAGGTAGAATCGTTATATCGTGCAAGATATGTATATATAGTACGTATAGGCTCTTGATATATCATTACCAGAATAACAATAATGAGATTTGAAATTTAGGACATGGGATGGAGTTTGGGATTTTTTAACTTGGGATTGGGATTTTTTAACTTGGGATTGGGATTTGTCCGGTTTTACCACATGGTTGACCGGACAATCCCATTTGTCCAGGTTTGTCCATGGACAAATCCCAAATCCCAAAAGTAGTATACTCATAGAGGGTGCACTTAGAGAGGTCTGACTGTATCTAGGTTTCTATTCTTGTTAACCGAAGTGATAAATGCACTTGATCAGTTAAATAATCTTACTCTAATTAATTTTTTTTCATTCAATTATGTAACTTCGTGATCCGTTTTGTACTACCGTAAAGTCGCGAAATAAAGCTCATGCACGTTATTTTGGAAATTGTACCCTTTAAAAACCATTGCATTTTCGGCTCGAAATAACGCCTATGCGCGTCCCGAAATAAGCTCACCTTGTATTAAACGTATGTTAGTGGACTTCAGCGTCTGAAATTCAATTTTTAATTTAGTTGTGGGCCCGCAACTAAATAAAAAATCTACTTGTGGATTAGTTGCGCACATGAACATATCTATATGCAAATTCGAACGTTTCTATATGCAAATTCACAAAATTTATTTGTGGAACTGCAGTTGCAGAAAGTTATAATTCATTTGCAGTCCACAAGCTCCGCAACCCAATTTCAGACACTGGTGGACTTGATATATGTGCATTAGGCTCAAAATTTTGGCCTTTTACTTCAAAATAACGCGCAGGGACGCGTTATTTCGCGACTATGCGGCAATTAAAATTGCTCCCCGATCCATTTCAATTGATTGATTAAAACGATTGAGACTTCTATAGTGTAGATATCAGCTGTACTATGTTTCATCCCCGTAGAGGACCGAACAAAACTTTTAGCATCCTATAATTTTTTGAATATTTGGTCATGCTTTCACATCTTGAGCTAGTCTCATTGATCAAAAAGGTATACACAAAAAAAAAATTTTTTTACGGTTTAAATATTTTCATTAAATACAAAAAGAAATATAAAATTTACAGTCTATACGATTTGGAAATCGTTTAAAAAAAGAAAATGCACTTAATACTTAAGTGCATATACACACGACAGCAATAAATATTATTCCATAATTTCAACGTCTTCTCGCATAACGACTAAAAATCTCCCAGCACCTTCACCAAAACTAATAGTTTTCAATCCTCCCAGCAATTCAGCTTGACGATGCAACTGCTTCCTCTGATATCCACTTAAATCACTAGGAAACTTCAATACCCTTTCATTGCTTCCATAGAATCTTTTTAACATTTTAAGCATGACATTGGTCAACACATCGTGTGGCAACCCTTCAAAAGATGCTCCATTATTAAAGTGCGTCGGTGTAACATGTGCCGTTAGAATTTTTTTATTATATTCCTCTTCACCTTTGCCAATATTCGGTCTTTTAGGCTTACTTTGATTACGTATTTCATGTGAAAACTTCCATGAGCCGCTAGTTTGAGCATTTTCTTTTTCATGGTGTTTTTGTTTGGAAAGTCTTGGTTGTGGACTATTTTTGGAAACACCACAAGTTTTCGTACTTTGCTGATGTTGTTTTGGTTGGCGAGGTGCTTTATTTTCCTTTGGCATTAATGAGCTATCTTGATCAGAAGTTGACCTCTCTTGACGTCTTCTTTTCCATTCTCGATTTTCTGCATGACTTTTATATAAAAAAAATTTATGTTAATAATGAATTTTATTTATGTATGTTTAAATGGAGATATTATAATTAATATCCGTACCTAAATGGAAACATCTTTCCAGAGACTGCCCAACATTTAGCTAACTCTCTTTTCAAAATTTTCTTTTCATTTTCAACCTTCAATTCCCATTCAATATAAGCTTTAGCTCTAGCTTTTCCTCTACGTCCAACTTCACGTCTAAATGCTTCTTGGTTAGTAGAAAAATCCAACTTTTCATTATACCCATCCCATTCAAATATATCATCAGTCCATTTAGATGGTTCACTTTCACTATATACAACTTTATCAACATATTTATGCATCTTAAAAATAATTTCTTTAATATCTATTTTTTGATTTTCTTTATCATCATTTTTTTCTTTTCTCATACATTCTTCGGTCAATTCAAATAATTTATTTAATGGTTCACATTTAACCATTTGAGTCATTAATGGTTCTTTTAAAATTTCTCTTAATATTGTACATGTTAAAATTAAACTTTTTAAAGTTTGAATATCATTAACGTAAGAAACTATTTGTGTCCAAATTTCAATAGGAAATATTGTTAAAGCAGGTAAAGGAGATTTTTGAATTAATGGTCGTAAAAAATCGGTATCTGAATAATCAATTTTATCAAAATCAATTTCGTCAAGGTTAATATTATCATAATCAATTTCTTGAGACATTTTTTTGAACAGTTTCTTTTTAGTGTGGGAAAAATTGGTTTGAAAGTTAAATTGGTTCCCGCGATTACGTATATATGTATGTATGTATGTATGTATGTATGTATGTATGTGTATGTGTGAACATTAAAAATTATTGACCAATATGGTTTATATAATCGATCACCTGCTTGCTTGTTACACGAGTGTATTACGAAAAATTTTTTTTTTCATATATATATCGATAAATAACGATAACGATAATTAATAATTTAATCATCTAATCTTTGAAAAAGTAAAAAAAAAAAAAAATGGAATATTCAGAAGATGAAATTGATCAAGATGATTACTTGGAAGATCATGAAAGCGATGATGATCAAATGCAAGATGTTCAACTCAATACTTCTAATAATTTGATAGTTGAACCATCAAATGTAGGAAACGAAGATGACAAAAGTGTGCATAAAGGGGATGCGCATAAAGGAGATGAAAAACTAGAAAATTTTTCTTCAATTTATAAACCACCTACAAATGAAGAAATTCAAGGATTAAAAGAGACAACAGACTTGTACAAGTCTAATCTATTTAAACTTCAAGTAATGAATTATTTATTTTATTTTATTTTTACAGTAATCAAAAGGAAATATTAAAATTGTATTTTTTTAGATCGATGAACTTTTATCAGAAGTTAGTATCGATTTTTCTAAAACTACAAGTTTAGAAAATATATTACATAAATTAAAAGAAATATTTGAAAATATTAATGACCAACCTGACCTTTCGGTAAGTCATATTACTTTTATTCTAATTATGAAAATTAAAAATTAACAATTAACTTGATGTGTATTCTGAATTTTTATAGATCATAGATGCAAAATCTATGCTATTGAAAAAGCATGATATAACCATTCCATTTCCCGACCCACAACCTTCTGATGATGTAAAATACAAATTTGGATTTAAAAAACCGACAGCATTTTATTTGGTTGGTAGTTATCCGTTAAAAAGTGTTATACGCAGCCGTGATGGGTTTAATGTGGATGTAGTGGTCATTATGCCGAAGGTAATGTATCTTACTCAAATTATAAAAAGTTACTACCATTTCCGGACATGCATTTAATATTGTGTCTTATTTTTGCGGAACAATCAATTAGTCTATATTTCAAGAAAAAGATTATATGAATTACCGTTATTTTTATAAGCGCGCATATTATCTTGCAGTATTGTCTGCTACTTTACAAGACAAGGGCCTGGCATTGAATGTCAGCGTAGAATTTGGCACTTTTTTTGGGGATAGGCGTCGTCCTATTATAATACTTAAACCACTTAAAAGTAAGATAAATTAAAAAATATAACCTTGCTTACCTGTATCGGACATTATTTTAATTAGTGTTATAAATTCAATACAGATAATTCTGATCCAGATTTTTCTGCACTTAATTTTACCATCCGAATATTACCTTGCATTCCAATGGATCTATTTTCAACTCAACGTCTCTCACCATCCCGAAATAATATTCGTCCTCAACATTTTCAGGATTTAGGTCAAATTTCTCAACAACAACAATCCGTAGACTCACTTCCACCAACACCGCAATACAATTCCGCTATATTAAGAGACATGTATTGTGTTGCTCATCTAAACCAGTTATATAAAAATTCAAAAGAATGTCCTGCATTTAACGATGCATGTAAGCTTGCAAAGGTGTGGCTTCATCAAAGAGGCATAGGCGGTGATGAAGACGGATGGAGTGGGTTCAATGGATTTGTATGGAAGATGCTGATGTGCTATTTATTACATGACGGCGGTGTAAACGGAGGAAAGAAATTAGCTAATGGATATAGCTCTTATCAGTTGGTTAAGGGAACTATGGATTTCTTGGGTGAGTGGATATCTTATTATATAGAGGTTTCCCTGGTTCATTGAATTTTATACTTATATTATTGTTATTTGCTATTCGCTAATTGTTTATAGCAAACCATGATTTTATCCGAAATCCCTTATTTATGAATAAATTGGATGAATCTGAAGAAGTATATTTTCTGCTTCAAATTTAAAAATTTCTTTTCATCTGAATCGTTGCTTATTAATCCAAATTATATAGTTTTCAGAGAAGTCTTTTAAAGAAAACTTTGACGTTGTATTTGTTGATAATTCCGGAAAATTAAATTTGCTATGTGGAATGACAAAAACTGCCCTTGAACAAGTAAATTATATTCAGCCTTTTCAATAATTATTACGACTGGTTTGAGCTAATATATAAGAATTCCTTATGCAATCTATATGGACTCTTCATCTTTTGATGTCTGCAGATACAACATGAAGCCAGGATTGCAATGGAATATTTTAATGAAAATAAAACGGATAGATTTGAAGCATTATTTTTACAAAAAGTGAATAATATTAAATTAAGATATGATAACGTTGCAAAGCAAGTTTTGTTATTATTTATTATTATTATTTTTTTGATAAAAACTAATATATAACTCATTATCGATTATCTGATTTTTTTATAATATAGAATAACACAAATACCAACCTCTTATTTTAACTATACGAACTCGGAGAAGTTAGACTACAATGATCCATTTATACATTTCGCAAGAACAATTCCTATACAACTCAAACAAGGTCTAACTAATCGCGTCAACTTAATAACGATAAATTACGCACAACTTCCAACATGGTCAACTTCCTCAGAGCCACCATCATATTCATCCTCAAATTTAAAACTCTACATTGGTTTTATTTTTAATCCTGAACAATCAAATCGATTAATAGATTATGGACCATCACCTGAAGATGAAACAGCAGCTTCACAGTTTCGAAAATTGTGGGGAAAAAAAGCAGAAGTACGAAGATTTAAGGATGGTAGTATACTAGAATGTGTGGTTTGGAATGTTAAAGGAATTGAAGAACGCAGTCTTATTGTTAGTCGAATAGTCCAATACCTATTTAATCTCCATTATGGTATAAAAGATAAAGGAATTCAATATTTTACAGGGCAATTAAATGATATTGTTATACCTTCAACAAATCTTCCAAAAACTATTTATAATAAAAATGGAATTACAAATGGATTCCGAGATGTAATGCAAGCATACGATAAATTAGTTAAACAATTTATGGCATTAGAAAATATTCCTTTAAGATTTTCTGGTATTCGAGCTGCAAGTCCAACATTAAGATATACTTCAATATTTGTTCCTCAACCACTTACTCTCACAACTACGAAAATATCGCATTATATAGATCCAATTGAAATTATAATTCAATTTGAACATTCTGCAAGATGGCCTGATGATCTTGTGGCCATACAAAAAATGAAAATCGCATTTTATATACGACTTGCATCACAATTAGAACTTCAATTCCCAGAAACTTGTACTACGGTAGTAGCAGATAATAGCGATATGATCATTTCAGAAGCATATATGGATGTAATTTCTGATTCAAGATTCGTGTTCAGATGTAGAATTTATAATGAACGAGAAATAACATTGTTGGATCGTGGAATTAATGATAAAAAATCTAGTATACTTAAAAAAGATACGTATACGAAAGCTTTAGAAATAGAGAAACGGATGTTTGTGGAACTTCCAATGCATACTTTACAAATTCAGACACTTTGCAACAAGTGGCCAAGTTTGTCATTGGCTATTAGACTTACAAAACGATGGTTTAGCACACATATGTTGAGTGATCATGTTGAAGAAGAATGGATTGAATGTCTGTCTTCACAAGTTTATTTAGAACCATGCCCTTGGAATAGACCTGGTAGTGGATTTGTAGGGTTTATTCGAGTTTTAAAATTGATAACTTCTTGGGATTGGAATAACGAGGCAATGATTGTGGATTTAAGTGAAGAAACCAAAAATTCTTTAAAAAATAGTACAAACGAAAATAAAATCGAAGATATTAAACAAAGATTTAAGAATTTAAGGGCATCGGATGAAAGTTGCAAGCATGGATTAATGTTCATAGGCACTACTAGCGGAAATGTTTGGGGGATTGAGAAACCTAGTAAAGTTGTCGCCAATAGAATAAAAGAGTTGGCCAGATCTGCGCTTTTGTATGCCGATGAATTAATAGAGAAAGGGGAAAATAGGGAGTTCAAGGTATGTATTATTATTGATTTCTCGTGATAAAATTTATATTATTGCGTTAACTGGCTTATTTTTTTACTTTTGCCTTTACGAAATTTTATGTGATAGAGGCTCTTTGCAACACCACTTTCAGATTATAACGTGATTATACATTTAGATCCAAGTCAATGCACAAGATACTATCAAAATATTTTTGTTGATACACAATACTTATCGCGTGATAAGAAGAACATATCTCCTTTAAAGATCTACAATATCGATGAATGTAATGATAATCAAGACCATGAAGAAAATTTAAAAAACGAGAAAATGGTTGCAATGATCGGATTTGATCCTGTAGAATATTATTTAGATGAACTGAGGGTAATATTTATTTATTTATTTATTTTCTGATTTTACTTGAATCTTTACGATATATCACTTTTGCTGATGATAATGCTTATTTCATTTTTTTATAGAAATTATATTCTGATGTAGCTTTATTCTTTCATGATAAGCACGGTGGAACAATTATTGGAGTTGTTTGGATACCGACAAACTTTACTCCCAGACCATGGAAAGCTAGCTCAGAAATAAATGGCATTTTGGTGTCGAAAATTGAAGACCTTAAAGATCGAAAAGGCAGTGGATATGATGTAAGTATTACTTTTATTACAAATTGCTTTTGAGGGATGTTCATCTAATAACTATTTATTTATTTTCTGCGTTTGTAGACGAATAATAACAATAATATACGAGATCAAAATATAATATTGAATACCAAAGCAGTAGTTTTAGAAATCGAAAGGTTAGGTGAGGGATTGGTTACCGGGATTGAAGTTAGAAAGTGACCTTCGAGAGTCAATTCATCTATCTAAAATAAGGTTTTTATTTTTGTTTTCTTGAATAATTTAACATTTAAAGAAAGGATGTGATGTTTGAAAAAAAAATTTGTAGATATTAGATATTAGAGATTAGGGATAGCCTTTTTATTATCACTTTCCTTAGCAGTTAGAGATATAGTAGCAAATTAACTGTCGTTGCAAGTTTGAGTGTAAAAGGGTTATTACTACAGCATCTGATGTAATATACTAGGAAACAGAAGTCCATTAAGTTGTTACGCATTTTTTATCTCCGTGTTAAAAGTTGTATATTGAGAATTTCATATTAAATCACGAGAATACAAACCCGTAATGCTCTATTATATATGTATAATTCATTATTTTTATTTATTAAAACACAAAAAATCACAGATAATCGAAAATTTCGAATTTTTTATTTTTTTTTTAATTATGCATCCCTCTAAATAACAGTTGCGACCTTGTCGAACTTAGTCGATGATTACAATTATCAGTAGAAAAGGTTGAGTTAATAAGAATTTATTTTGAACTATTTTTTAAAAAACACGAAAAATTAATTTTTTTATGTAAATTATTATTTCTTATTCAATAAACAAATATTTAAAATAAAAAATTGAATTTAATAAAAATATTTCTAAAGATAATCAGATCCAAGTTTTTTTATAACTTCGGATTTTAAAATATCACGGTTAATTTTTATACTTAAAATAAAACATGCAGTCTTAAAAGATGAAGAAGAAGTTTTAATTCTATATTCTCTACTTAATTTAACTTCACAATCTAAATCTTTAAAAATATTTTCGATTTTTTTACATATTTTATCACCATAATATTCCATTATATTAAATATAAGTCCATCATATTCAGATGGTTTAAATAAATTAGTCCTCCAATGATGTCCTCCATCAGCTGCCCACTCACTTACACCATCAATCCAGAAGTAATAATTGAACTTATTAATAAATAGAGTTATTTTTTTTTCTATATCTTGTAAAATATAAAATAATGTTTCAATTTTATTAGCCAATATTGGAACGCAAATTTCAATATTAAATGTTTCTATGTCAATATTCCAAAAAGAAAGTTCGTCAATAAGTTCTTTTCTTGTGAATGGTTCTTTATAAGAATATTTTGGTAAAATATTCTTTTCGTAATATGGTAAAACGAAATTTTCAAATATATATGCATTTCTATCTCTTTTCCATCTATAAGTTTTTTTTTAGGTTTTAATAAACTTTTGTTTCTGTCTGCAAAC
>CAJVPY010001487.1:0-19238 GCA_910591965.1 Dentiscutata erythropus | reverse complement strand
TATTTGGGCTCCGGAATCAGATCGGAAAGGATCTACAGTGATCTTCAGCTCGGGATTTTCTTGACATAAGGGAACCCCTCTATTACAGGAGTGAATGTCCCATATATGGAAATCATTCCGAATGGTTACACAATTGACAAAGAAATTTTTTTATACGTTTTACAATACTTTTTTAGAAAGTTCTGGTTACATAACTCTTCTAGCAAACGTGTGCAACTTCACTAAGCAAACTTGAAGCATTCGTGCTGTACTATAACATATTCAAATAATCCCTGTTAATCCCACAACTTTTATAATACGATTTGCCGAGTGAAAGTATGTCTGAAATTAAGGAATGCGAACGTTGCGAATCTACTAATTCGAAAAAATTCCGCCCGGTTAAAGGTGAAAAATGGGAAGAACTTGAGCGTAAAAACTTAATACCAGTAGAGGCAGGGATAACATGGAAGAAGGGTATTGTTTTGTGTAATAAATGTTATATGAAATATGTAGAAAATCCGTTACAAAAAAGTACTAAACGAGTAAAAGTATCGGTTGAAGATAATTTAGATGTTCTTATGAGAGAAGAAATAGAAGCTACGATTAGAAGAGAAACCGAAACACCAAAAGATGAAAGAGTAGAAATTGTAAATGAGGAAGAGGTAAGTATGGTTGATCTCGTTGAAGCTATTACAGCAATGGCAAGGCTTTTTTATGAAAGAGAACATGCGAAGAAAGAAGACCCCATATATTCGTATGATGAAATGCAAGAAACATTTCAAACGAACAAGGTTTTAAAAGATTTTCTTGACCAGCTTTATTTGGCAGCCAAACCTCTTGAACGGACTGAAAAAACCATGGATCGTATGAAAAAATTAATCTTGCATATATGTTATCTTCTTGCATCGTTAAATAATACGAAAATTAATGCTTTTAAGTTCGACGTAGCTTATTATTTGGATTCTGTAGGTACGAGTAATGAGGGGTTAAATACGATGGCAAATCTTGGTGTGGCTATAACATCAAGAGCAGTAGATCAAAAGAAGAAAAAGGCTTCAGATACTCACGGGGAATATGTCGAAAATGCTCTTTTAAAATATTCTGGCAGTGCTTTTGTGCTGAACGTCGACGATTACCACAATATTCACGTCCCACGGCAGTCCGACACTACCACTACGTCTCGTCCAACACATATGTCAACCATTATAGCAAATCCGTGTCCCATATCATCAATACCGCGTGATGGAGCATTCAATCCAAAATTCGTCAATGATGAACTGATTATGAGGCATCTTGATGAACGGTTCATCATAAATCTTGGTATCCCTTATCATGAACGTGTACGGGGCCACATAGGTGAGTGTTCTGATGATGAGCTTATGGAGAGACTAACTTTGCACAGTTATAACGACAGGTTAGTGGAAAAAAAGAGTGATCGACATATACAGAATGCTATCCTCTTTGATTTCGTCGAAGGCAATTTGAAAAGTGTGGAGGATTATACGAAAGCTCTCCGAATTGTGCATAGTCAAGAATTCATGCAAGAATACCTTTCCAACCACGTAATCCCTGTCATTGCGGATTGGCCTGGTCAGTTCTTCATTCGTAAGGCTATTGCACATCAGCTTCTTCTCAACAATGAAGTCGTTCCTCCATTCGTTACGTCATTTTTGCCTGTTATGGGACCTCTCCATGTGTCTTTGAATGGCCGCGAACTTGTTTTTATAAAAAATTCGTTTTTATTTAACGATATTTATAAAGGTATTTTTGGAAAAAATAAAACTCTTGGTAAGAAGCCACGACCATGGCGAATCGACTTAATTCTTTATCTTATGCGTATGGCGTGGCTTGATATTGCTGATGTTATTTATTCAAAATTTGGTAATACGTGCAAAAATATTGAATTTTTATATCTAACCGATCTTTTAAGCAATTTAATTCCTTTAGTACTCGACGTTTATGCGGTACATCATCGAGAGAGAAATTGGCATGCTTATGAAGAGGCTTGTATACGTTGCTGGAGTGATCTGTTTCTTCGATTTGATCGAAAAAATTATAAACGTGCTCCTTTAATGTTTTTTTCTGATATTTTCTTTTGGAAAGATACTAATCATCAAATGATAGATATGATTACTAATCATCTTGCATCTTTAAGCGATTCTCCAGTAGAAACTGTTCATAGTATAATTCGACGGCGTACGGCTAAGTTTTTTACGGCAAGTCAATTGCAAAAAGAGATACGTTTTATATTTCAGCATCGAGAAGAAAACACTTTCCGCCGATATTTCGTAAATTCCGTGAAATATCCGTATAAGCCGAAGCAATTGCGCATACTATCCCAGAAATGTGCTGTGGTTCTTTTAGAAATATTTTCAAAGATCTATAAAGCGCGCCATCTATATCCTTTTATTGATAATTCGTCTAATGATGGTATTTACACATATACGTTGCCTTCTTTAGGTTATGTTATAACTGATCGCCATCTTCCAAGGGGCTTCGTTACCACAAGAAAACCATTTACAAACGTTTTATGTGATTATCGGTATTGTGATTGTACTAACTATACTAATTGTTCAAACAATGGTAATGTTCTTGCATGTGGGCACGGCTATCATAGCCGTTGCTTACAAAGATGCAGTTTTAAATGTTTAATATGTTTAGATTATCTCCAAAAAGAAGTTAGAAATAATGTTGAAGCAATTAAAGAAAGTATGGTGAAGGATTTAGGTGAAAATGAATTTATTGATGAGAATGTTGAAAATGCGATCGAGAATGATTCGGACGATGCAGACACAGCAACTGGTGATATAGCAACAACGAATAATTTACTAGAGCAAGCGAAAAAAACTTTTATTGAATTGTAATTTTTTTTTTTATTAAAAAATATTTATTTTATTTATTTTATTTAAAAATAAATTTTTTTTAAGAAAAATAAATATATATTTTTTTATTAAAATCTATTAAATATGATTTGTTTAAATAAAATAAAAATTATATTATACATACGTACAGCGATGGGAATTTCTAATTATCGTTATTAATAATTTCTAAGCAATTAATAAATGAATTATGATCCAATAAAGGAATTTGTTGATTTTCTGTAAAATCATTGATCGCATCAATTAAAGCTGTGGTGGAAGATTCTATCGCTGAGGAACTATTATTTATCGCTACAAAATCATTTTTATATTAAAAATATTGGAAAATATGGTTTAATTCGCTAATTACACATACTTTCTACGTATACATATTGGATAATTCAATTATTACGTAAAAATGATTATTAAGTTAACAATTTCATGTTAACAATTTTGATTGGCCGTGCTGATATGCAAGGTCGGAAATCTTGTGTAACCATAATTACCATATCTGGGACGTTCACCCCTGTTCCCCTCTATGCCTCGTCGGGATGATCCGTGTTGATCAAAATGAACAATTTTATTGGATATATGTCACGTGATCGCACACGGCTTTAGACGACCCAAATATAATACCAAAATTTGAAGTGTAACGATTATCATTTCGTTTCATCCGTTCCTGGTATGTATGTACAGTACGTATATGATACACTACTTGCATAAGTACATTAACTTTTTTAACATTCATTAAGTTTAAAAATCAATTTTTTATTATGAGGAATCTCTGATTTAAAAGGTCTAAATTTTACACGGATATACATCACATATCGTAACAAAGTTAATACTGTATGTACGTACATACGTACGCACGTACGCACGTATGTACATTTCATACGTAATATTATAGTTATAACAAAGTTAGCAATATTATAACAAAATTAGTAACTGCAAATAGTATAACATTTAGTATATGTCAGCTATACTGTCGATTAATTTAAATCTGCAGGGATCAAATAGTTTTAATAATCTAAAATATGATAATTCTAAACAGAAAATGACTGAATATGGGAAGTAGATAATGTAATAAACAAAAAAAAAAACAACCATAAATACATGTCCGATTTTTCTAAAGTTGAATGTTTTGGCTTCGGAATTAGATCGGAAAGGATCTATAGTGATCTTCAGCCCAGGATTTTCTTGACATAAGGAAATCCACTGCATACATACTTTAAAAAATGATGCAGATCCGATCACATAGATCACGAGAATTTTGGCTGTAAAAATTGTTTCTCGGATGAATGCATTATATAATTAATTATTTACTTATTTATTTTTTGCTCCTCTCTTTTATAATAGAAATGTAATGTTAACTACTGAATCAAGTTTATCGTTATAATATATTTACTACATTAAAAATAGGTTGTTCATTTTATATGTTCGTTTCATTTCCCCCCTCTCCCCCCCCTTTTGAGAGTTCTGGAAAGTGATATTAACCGAAAAATTAACTTCGAACGGCCTTATCTCTGAATGATGTCAATGCTATAAATTACTATACCAATTTAAGCTCAACCCTGCTCGTATTTTATGTTTATTCATTTCCTTTTGAAACTCTTCAGACTATGTATCTTTATTCTATCTAAATTTTATATTCAGACTAAATTTTGCACAATAAAATTTTATAATTTCTATTGCACGTCATTTTTTGTGCAATCTTACTTAGGCCACGCAAAGTTGATTTTTCGTTTTGCATTACATGGATTTCAAAATTAGGGACGGACGGACGGATTTTTTTTTTTTTAATTCAATTTACTGCAAATAGAATAATGATCACATTTAAGGTTATATTTGCACAACAAAGAATCAAAAAATTGGGCCGGCAGTCATATTTTTCCTGTCAGTCCTATCGGACAATTACGGGAAATTAAGGTCTCCATCGGGTGATGCTGGATGAAAATAGCGGAAGAAAATAGATGTCAAAAATCGAACAATTGGCATAATTGGGATCTAAAAAAAAAAAAAAATTTTTTTGAAAAATTGAAAAAATGGGACGGCGGGTAATGCAAAACGAAAAATCAACTTTGCGCGGCCTTAAGTTTAATTGTACACTTTGTGCATATACATTTAGAACTTCCCTTGCACAAAAAAAACTACTTGTACTGTACATGTACATCATGTGCAAGATAATTTTAAACACTGTGTAGATTATTCTCCATGAATACTTTATAAATGCATTTTTTTACTAAACAACGCGCATTTCCTGTATTGAATTTAGAAATTTTCTCTTATTTCGAAATTACAAACATGGGTGTATGTGCAGGTGGGCGTTATTTCACTAATACGGTATCAGGCTTTCTCACATGACGATTAGAATTAATGGTCGTATTCAAGGCCTAACTGGTTTGTCCCGGGCATATTCCTGCTTAGCGTCTTTTCACTATGTTGACTTCTCGTCAGCCTGATTTTTATTTTATTTTTAATTTATTTTTTTTAGTTAAATTCATAAATCAATTCGATTTTTTTTTAATTACATCGGGTTGGCATCTTTTCTTTATTTTATTGCTAGAAATTTTCATTTGTGAGTTTGCGCTTCGGATGGGTTAACCATATATCACTATAATTTAAAGTAACGGGTAGTTTTTTTATACAACTACAAAAAAGAAATCTTTCATGAATCTCGATTCGTATTTCGGATCGAATCCGAATCTTTAGAAATATTAACTAGATTCGCTACCCGCACTCTACACACAAAGTTGATTTTCATTTTGCATTACATGGATTTCGGTCGATCAGTTATTAATCTATAGTAAATTAATAGACTCATGTTCATATTTCAACATTTAAGGCCACGCAAAGTTAATTTTTCGCTTTGCATAACATGGAATCAGAAAATTGGGTTGTCAGTCGAATTTTTTATCAGTTTTACCGGATAATTACGGAAAATAAGGTCTCTATTGGGTGATGCCAAATTAATTTATGGGGAAAAAATTAAATGTCAAAAATAGAATAATAAACATAATAATTGGAATTTTTGAAAAATTGAAAAATGGGTCAGCGTGTAATGCAAAACGAAAAATCAACTTTACGTAGCCTAATAAGAATCGAAGTGGAACAGGTAACGTTATCGTTATTGAGAATTTTAATTTCCATGATTAAACCTGTAATGATGTATAATAAATAATAGGAAGTTCGTGTATGATCAGTATATAAACATTCGGCATGTATATAACTCAATACGTCAGGCAAGCGCAATACAATATGACAATCAGATAAAACAGCAAGAGGTACGTTATAATTACAAGAAGTCACTCAAGAATCTTTATTATAAAGGAGAACCACACAAAAAACCCAAAGGACAAGCAAGGCTACTTATATACACATGAGAAATCCACAGCTATTATTGAACGCGTAGTATGGATCCTAATTAAAGATTTGGTGAACTATACCAATACAATATCTTTAAGGTCCTTGATAAAAGCTTCTACATGAACACGCAGGTGTTTATCCATCATAATAACGTCACGCGATATCCTTTAACCCGTTGTCGTGATCAGTGTGATGGTTCCCAGGAATCCGTAGCGCCGGGTGATTAGGATCGAGATCATGTAACGTGATTTGCATAAATTAATTAGTAATAAGTAATAGTCTAATGTGTAATACAAAAGCAACGATTCTCTAATAGAGATCTTGCAAGAAGAACATTAATAAAACTTTGAATATTCATAATAAAGAATCGCTCTAATAAATATACACTATGTGGTCGTAGTCTCTTACGGTAGAGTACCTGAACGATACTCCAGTCCAGTAATATAGTCTAGCGAGTGATTCTACGTATACAAACCTGTGTAGAACCCATAGTCCGTATAAACTATTACACCAGTAGAGAGGCTCGATGCCAATTTATCTACTGCCACAATTATTTAGGTATTCAATACTAATGAAAAATAGGTGGAAAAGCAATTTATTAAATTTATTATGTGAGCAATAATCCTGCTGTTATACTCAAACCACCTCTTTTGAAGTTTGGGGTAACGGGGAGGATAGTAATTAAATGTTTCGTATTCGTATATAATATATTGAATATCTAAAACTTTATATGTTTAAGAGGATTTTGTGATTTGCTTTTATGAAAGAAGTCACGACTAAGTGTATATAAATATACAAAAGTCGCATATGATGATCCATGTGAAATTAAATGTCTGATCGAGAAATCTCTTCCCGTGAACAAGACCGTTAAATCGTTTAATGATTGAATTATGTGTTTACTCGTGTATGAAGACACGAATATCAGATATTTATTTAAGTAATTAGTATGGAATTATCTATTCCAGAGGGATATCGGGTTATTTATATATGTTCTTGAATAAGATAAATGACTATTATAGCTATCAACGATATTATATCTACCCTATCTAATAAAAAATACATGATATAATATAATTGATACATATAACAGAGTTAATAAATATAATAATGATAAAGTATAAAATATTCCTTTAAAACATAATAGAGTTATTAGAATTAGTGGCATTAATAGCATGGTGCAACGTGAAATAGTCACATGATTTAATGGTACGTGGCCTTTTCAGAGTCTTGGATGATCTTTCGAGTTTAATACTGCCTTTCTCTATACAATCCTTTATATATTTTTAACACAAATTATGAAGTAATGGGAAAGAACATTAAGGAGAAATGAAGTAATGGAAATTACTACGCAAAAGAATATAGTAATAATTACTTGAAAATATGTAATAATCTGACAAAGAAAATGTAATCATGATTTGCAAAATGTAATACTAATAATAGAATGCGATGCCTAAAGAAATATAGCGATAGTGAATGTCTATCAATTCTTAAAATGGTACTAGCGCAATCATCTGGCTAAAGATAAATGATAATACTACTGTACATTCGTAATAATAACGAATAATAAAGAAAACGGTAATAATAACAATAAATAAAGTAAAATACATATAGTGCACAGAAATGTTACGAAGATAACACTGTTAATGTGGTGTCATTAATCAAATAAATCGTAAAATGCATTTGATTAATGCACCTCATATTTAAACATGGCATAATTTTTTTATTATTTTTGTCTAATGCTAAAATTTTGAGAATCCAAAAATCACCTTGAATCTTCTAATTTCCCGTGATTTTACATGACATCATGATCTGCAAACCAGTATAATATATGATGACATATTATATGGGGTGCTTAAATAAATGCCATTATGTCTAAAGAATCAGTACAATTGCATAATTGTAATCGCCCGGTTTTGTTAAAAAAGTCTAATTTCGAGAATAATATAACTATTATTTAGTATTGTGAGCTTTGTATATAATGTTAATAACTATAATATAAGAATATAAAATTTCTTAAAAAATTTTTTCAAATGATACAATCAATATGATAATTTATTTGATAAAATAAAAAAAAAATAAAAAAACGTTTATTAAGTTTTTCTTTTCTTCTTTCACCCTAATTATTCTTTTCTCTCTCTTCCATTTCCTGAACTTATAAATATTGCCTTCTTGAAGTGTAATCGGAAACAGCAAAAAAAAACAAATGCTTCTGAAAGAAAATCTTTTCGGTGATCGTTACATTAACAGAATTGCTTTATATGTATGTATTTTTTTTTTTTTTATTAATAAATTAAAAATACGTATATTTATTTAATTTGATTTAGGAAAATGAAAATGAAGAACTGAAAAGAGATAACCAGATTCTAATAAATGAGAATGAACGTCTGAAGAATGAAAATGAACATTTGGGGGAAAAGAATCGGCGAATAATTAGCGAAAATGAAAAAATAAAAGGAGAGAAGCAGAGCCTAATAAATGTGAATGAACACCTGATGGATGAGAATAAAAATTTGAAGCAGCAAATGATTGATAATAGAAAAAGGGGGAGTGCAAAAATTATTGAGAAAATTAAATCCCTATCTAAACATAATAATAAACAAACGATGATAATGAATTTGTAGATACACACCAAACATTTCTACTCTCTATTTTTTGCTTAAATAGTTGATTGGAATCAATGAGCTTTGATTATTGTTTGGTCGCAAACTCTAGAATTTTAGCATCGATGAAAAATTTCAATGTTCATTGAGCTTCTTTTTTTTATCAAAATAAAAAAAATATTTGGCATAAATTAAATTTATCAACTATACTATTTAATATATACTTGTATAACCTTTTCGATTTATTGGTTTACATTTATAAGAACAACCATGTACTGTATTAACCCTAAATATCAGGAATATTAAGGTTAAACTTCTTCATATTATATTCACTCTACCAAGTTAAATTTGGATTTAATAATGCTCTCTTCACACTTATAGCATATCCTGTATCTGAGGATAAGTATTCACTTGGTATATCGTTTATCAATTAAAATCGGAAATTAATTCATATCTTTCCCAATATTCTATTTGTTTTGTTTCTCATCTTACTATGGAAATACATCTGGGTGTTTTCTCCTGCTAATCGAGCAACTTACGCAGTTTTATAGTATCGTGTAACTTTCTTTTTTTTTCTTTTTCTTTTATGACTGTCGTCCCGACAGGCCATAATATGCATTAGAATTTGTATAAATGACTGACGTCTCGACAGGCCAAGTCCTTAAATCAAACACATTAGTCACACATCAAACTTAATGACCGTTGTCCGACAGGCCATTTCTGAAAAACTCTACTAGGTGGGGAGGGTCGATGTAACCAGAACGAATGTCGGGTTCGCAGAAGAAACAAGATTATTTCCTAATCGATTACTAATATACCTGTGCATTAATTAATTGCCTCATACTTACTCAACTAATTAAACTTTCCCATTGCCTCATTTCATACGTATCTTATAAGAATTATCTCATACTTACTTAACATCACTGGTCGATCACTTGTTCGATCATTAGGCAAGCATGATCGGACATGTCACATGTTTGGCTCGTGATGATTTGAGACAAAAGCTGCCTCGATACTTACGTATCGAGCAGCTTTTTCTTCATGTAAATCATAGTTGCTAAATGATGCAAAATAACTAGTGTAAATAATGATTTTGGATAATTTGGTGGAATAATTTTAAAAGTATTTAATGAGGCTTTTTCAATGTAAAAAATTTTCTTTTTATTGTTAAAAGGGATCATTAGTTTCTATATAAAATTGATATTATAATTATTTCAGATAGTACGAAAGTAAGTGATTAGATCAGAAGTTATTAAAATATGATTAAAAGGCTTATATAACAAAAGGAATTTGAAATGTGTACCATTTCCTTTTTTGACTGATCAGTTCTCTCGAAAATCCACGCAAGAATAATTACGAATTACTGTCAAGAAAAGTATGTGCACAAGCAGAAGCTTGTCTAGGAATTTATTGTATGGTTTACAGGCAACTGACAGTGCACAAAATTTTGCATACTATTTAAATGCACTTAAGTACGTATGTACGTATTTGCTTCTACCAGGTTTTATACAAATCCTTATGCGAACTAAATTATGGCTGTGTAATCAATATAAGAGTAAAAAAGGTATATATTATTTATTGCGAGTACCAAGCTTGTTATTTTTATGAACTAGAACCAATCAAATACAATAGTACAAATTTATAAATAAAATAATCAAGTAAAAATTTCTCCCATATAATTCAAAATTCAATTATTCAAAGTACCTGATCGAGTTATTTCATAAATTTGCGTGACAGCGTCGTGCAGCTACATTATGATGTAAAATAGCAAGCAAATCTAACCCAAACCGTTTGATTGGTCAAATTAGGTTTGACCAATCAAATTTCAAGATCAGATGTAATGTAAAAAAATCAGAACGAAATACTTTTTTTGGGTGCATTACCTAATATCTATTAATTATAATAATCTTTAAAAGGATTGCAATTGCAGACCTTTGAATAAGTCCTTAGCAACAACCTATTCAATGTTAATAGTTCAGGTCTTACAAATATTTAAGCTTCGAAAATGCACTAGATGATAAAAAATTTTCTGATTATTTTGGCCGATTCATTAAAAGGTACTAATTCTGGCATGATTACGCTAGTGTTTCGCTAAAATTTTTCACGGTATATAGAACAGGAGGAAACGTTGATGTTACACAACTGATTTTACACACGGTATGAAACACATAAAAAAATGATTTTTCAATACTTGATCAAGTCCGATCAAGTATTGTAAAATCATTTTTTATGTGTTTCACACCGTGTGTAAATCAGTTGTGTAACATCAACGTTTCCTCCTGTTGGTATATAGTCATAGGCAGACATTCGTATGATTGGCTGTTTAAATCAAATTAATTTTGCATTATTTATACAGTTTAAAGAACTTTTTAAAAAAAGGCATTTAGAAAGTTTTATTAGGGTTGTAGGCCACTATTAAAAATAGTCAAAATTCTTTTTTGTTTTAGAGAAGTTAGCATAATAACCACTTCTTAAAATTAGGTTATCACCGTGCTAACTTCTCTAAGACAAAAAGAATTTTGATTATTTTTAATCTACAACACTAATAAAGCTTTCTATATACTTCTTTTTTGTTTATTTGTAGTAGTTTTCTTTTTTAAAAAAAGTAATCATACGAATGTCTGCCTATGAGGTATATAGTTTTATTTATCGTTATAATACCGGTACATAGATGTATATCAATATGCAATATGTAGATCAATAAGTAGCTGCATTGTCGCGCTAAACCAGGAACGGAGCTTAATTTAGAAAATGTTGGACAACCCCAATAAAGAATAGTTATATTTGAATTCAGCAAAATAAATATCGGGTATATAACTAAATACAGCATAACTATATTGATATGAGACACTATGATTTAAACAAACAAGAAATGTTTAGATGTATAGAATGTGAAAATACCTCTTTAAAAAGCATAGCATACTAATCCAATAATGCTAACCCTAATAATACATAATGCCGGAGTATTAAAAATAGGGGTATTTCGCATCCCACACCGCACATATTTGGTCATACCAATTAGAAATGTTCTTGGCAGATGATAATTATACAGACTAATGTGGATAAGAAGCTAAATGAGAGGTAAACAGCTCATATTAAATACTTGGATCAATTAAACCAATAAATATTCACTTAACTTAGAGGCTAAAGGTGCTCTCAATGTGATTAGCTATTACCGAGATCGTGCATAAAGTACTACGATTAATTGAAGCGATCCTTGTTTTAATTTTGCTAAAGATTCATATCACAACATGCGGATAATGAATTTTAGCCTATCAGAACAAGTCTATAACAAAAAAAGCGGTTTAGCTTTATTTTCATCGAGATAATGAACTACTTACCGGTTAAATTACTTTCCACAAATTAGAAATTGGGTTTCGACCTATTAATTATGTGCTTGAAAGAATTTAAATCAATATGAATAAAATTTAAGCGAGAAATTAATTAATATATTGATTGATAATGTTCAAATGATTAAATAAGAAAAAATATTATGTGAAAATCTGACATTATATGACGAAGAGTTTTATAGACCAATTTCAGCTTATTAAAATTTTTTAGATCTGTTAATGCTTGTATGGCTTTTTTAAATACTATATTGCTTTAAAATCATTGTTACTGTATCGGTACAGAATTGTCTACCACAGCTTGAGCCAAGGCTCAATTCATGCTCTAGTTATGACACAAGTTATGACTTCAAAAACTAAGAAGCTATGACTTTAAAAAGCTGATTCAATTGCAGCTAAAACCGGCTTCGGATAATCCATTAGCAGCTTGAAGACAGTTTACAACAGATCCATATTTGGTTAGTTCAATTACTAACGCTAAGGATAATAATAAAAAAAAGTAAATGATCGTCATTCACTTTAATTGAGACAAAAACCTGTTAAAGCAATAAAAAATACAATTGAACGTTCGTTATGGTTAACGTTAAACAAATCTCATACTATAGCAGTTTAAGTGTAGAATATCACGTTTCATTGCATTTAATGATTGTCCAGTCAATATGAGATTTTACATACATCACTAAAAATGGCCATAAACATACACTTCGTAATATTATATCACTCCGTTCCTGGTATATATGCAACATTCTCATGCAAAACCAGGTGGAGCTGCAAGGTGAAACCAGTTTCGCCATAGTTTCAACCTAAAAGTCTCGTTTGATGCTATTTGATTTCATCAATCTCATCAGCAACTACTAGCACTATATTTTCACTATATTTACATATATACAGTAAGTTGAATATTAATTACTATTCCAAATTTACAATGTCGGGTGATTTATGTTATTGAAATAATTCCCACATTTCTAATTAAATCACATAATAAGATAGAACCAGTAAAAAGATTTGCCGTAAGATTTGTTTTCGAAGCAATCTGATTATGTTACATCTTATTTTTTTTTATAAAATTCTGACCGATAATTTATTCGTAGGGGTTTCCAGGAATAAAACTGTAATATCGTTTGAAAAACTAGGAATGGATTTCGTCTGATTGTCTTAAATATTATGACCTGGCATCATCGCGCCCAGTTCTCATAAACACAACTACAAAAATTCGTTTAGCTCTGTCGCTTATACAACCGATTTTCTTAGCAATTAATCGTTGATAGACCAATTTCTTAGCAATTTTTTGTTGGTTTTTTTTGCTTATACTGTTCTTAAGCGTCTCTCATTTGGTATTTCAAATTGAAAAAGTCTTGGGCTACGTTTACGTTTTTCATAAATTTACAGCAAAATTGTTATTAGGATCACTCCAATCAATTGTACGCTCTGATGCTGAAACGTTATAAACACTGACCTTACAAAGATTAGCATGCTTATTGTTATATTTGACCGTTCAGCAAATTCCTTCTTTATTTTCTTTAACAATATGTGATTACGTGGTGATGACCAACACCCCTGTATTTTGATTGTTAGGGTTAGGTATGATCACGGGTTACCCTGCGTGCCCTTATTTCCCACCGTGATACAAACCAAAAAAGGAAATTTTTGTATGTAGATCATAAGATCATGAAATGTCGTTGGTATTTTTCAAAAAATCGCTAATAACTCAAAATTTTGTTCAAAAAACCGCCTCTTGTGTTCTAACAAAAAAATTCCTTGAAAAATTTTAGTTTAGAATCTATTCTTCCTAAATTAAAGTTAAAGCAAATTTACTGCAAATAGAATATTTATAATTACATGTGATTTGTATCACAGTGAGAAATAAACCCGGATTTGCATAAGTGGCGTGATCGTTGATTTATATGAATTTAATTTAAAGTTGTGTTGCATAATGCGTGCAACCGGGTAATATACTACCCGGATTGAAAATCCTTGTTGCGGCAGCTATGGTTAATTAATCAAATTAAGTTGGTATTAAATTAATCACGATTTCTGTTTATTGTAAAAATTTCTGTAACAAAACTTACTCGTTAATACAATAAACACAACACACTGGTTAAGATTGAGTTGGTTTGTATTGAAATTATCATAATTTTTACTATGACTTACTGTAAAAAATTCTATCACTAACCTTGTTATTCCAGTGACCGCAGTATGTGGTTAAAGTTAATATCATCATTTTTAGTGTTATTGTAAAAAATTCTTTTGCAAAAACTTGCTATTTCAGTAACAACAAAGTTGATATTGAATAATTTGTATTGGAAATTTCATGATGTGTAGTGTAAAAAATTCTATTACTCCTAACTTATTTCCATCCTCTTATTATTTTCAATATAATTTTCTTGACTCTTTATCTCACTGGTATACTTGTTCTTGCATTAATTTTCTAACCCAAATCATCTATTCATCTATTTCTGATACTATCCTTAATTTTAATCTTAACCTTCTATCTTAGGAGCTTAACTATTAATACATACAATTTTATCTTATTCTTCATTCTCTCTTCTCTATTTTATCTCTATTCTCTCCATTCTACTCTTAGCATTCTTATCCCTTCTCTTCTTATTCAATTTATACTACTATTTGACTTATCATACTCAATTGCCTCTCAACCAATTATTCAAATCTTAATTAAAATCCTTAACTAACTCTATAAAGCTTATTGTATTAACTTCTCTACTTGGAAAAAGCACATCAAATATCCTCAAATTCTACTTTTTCTCAATCTAATCAGAAATCTCCTCTTTATTTTCATTTATAACTCATAATATATTTATATATAATTGCCTATACAACTTACTAGGTCAACTGCTTTTTAACTAAAATTTTTGCTCACTTGCAGGCTTGATAACTATAAATTTGACACCTGGCTACTATGTGAATCTAGTTTAGTACTCAAACAATTATATTTTATCTATTCAAATCTAGGTAAGTCTTAACTACTCTAGTAGGTTTAGGTTACAAATAAATAACTAGTCTGAACTTTTATATTTATTTATTTGTATATTAATTGATTTGCTATTTAGTTTCTTTCTATATAACTACTTATATCCATTATATTGATAGTCTGTTATATTGAAAGTAACATATATTAAAAAAAAATTTGTATTATAATTATATTTTGTATACAGTTAACTTTTTATAGAAAATTTATTATTATATTAAAATTTTTTTTTTTTGGTATTAAGGTGAGGCCTTGCTAATATTTTTATTAAGTAATTTACATTCTTAATACAGAAAATTTTAATAAACCAAAATTATTACTAATAAAACTATTTTGATATACCAGAAATTATTAGTAACCTTGTAATATAATTTATAATAGATTTTGATTTAAAACCACCATATGCCAATATAATAAAAAATCTCTTGACAAAGTGAATTTTATTATTTGTAGAAATATATTTATATAATTGGTTAATTTTTATAGATCTATTCATGACTTCTCATAAATCAAAATATATAATAATTAATAGATAAGATTTTACTATACTACTAGTAGTATATTGTAACAATTTTTAAAAGTAAATTTCTATGGTGCAGTATATCTAGTCACATCATAGTGCTAAATTTTGAAATATATATATAAATATATATAGCAGCACTGAAATTTTAATAATTAGCACTGAATTTTAAAATTTAGTGCTTAATTTTTTAAAATTTATATAATGTTTAATATTGCTGAAATTTTTAAAAGAGATTAAATAAAAAAAAAATTAAAGTTTGAAAAAATTTTATATATTAATTAATCTATTATAAAGTATTTTATAATATAAGTGCTAAATTTTTTATATTTACTAATAAAATAAAGTGCTAAATTTTTTAAATTATTAATAAATTAAAGAAATTTTGAACCAAAATAACTTTTTAAGAAAAGAATTTTTTTAAAAAAACTCTCTATACCGATATTCTTTGAGTTTTAAATAACATTATTATGGAAAGTTTTTTTTTAATTGCTTATTTTTTTAAAAAGTTATTAAACTTTTATTGCAAGCAAATATTTTGTGATATGGCTAGATGTTCTGCATTATAGTAATTTTAAAAATTAATTTTGTTTTAAATAATTTTATATAGTTTGTTAGTATTTGACTATACAGAAAAATTTTGGTAAATTTAAATAGCATTTCTGATTTTTTAAAATATTTTTTTTTGACCTGAATACTTTAGTTTAATCTAATTTTATATTGTACTTACTAGTAATCTTATAGAATATTTTTAATTATAAAAAGTTTTTAGGCTATATAAACTTAATTTTTTGGTTCTTATAACCCAGCTGGAACATATTTTAAATTTTTTTTTAAAAAAATTTTTTTATATGGTTTAATATTTCAAAAAAAATTTTTAAAAAATTTTATAAAATTTAAAATTTTTATATATATAAAATTTTTTAAATAAAGTCCAGATAGATGAGTTATTACTTTATTTAATACTATAATCTGGATTATTATTTTTAAAATTAAAATTTAAATTTTATATTTTAAAAAATTTTAAAAATTTTTAAATAAAGTCTTGCCTGTCAGGTCTTTTTTTTTTATGTTATGAAAATGAAAAAATTAATTTTATATGACCTTATTAATAAATTTATTTAAAAATTTTAAGAGAATTGTTAAGAAAAGTTTATAATTTTAATTATAAAAATTTCTTTAATATTAAACTAATATATAAAAAATAATTTAACTTTAACATTTTTACTAATAGATATTAAATAAAGATTATTTTAAATTTTATATTAAAAAATAGATATAGGCAAGTACAAAAATGTAGATACACCAATACGGTAATTATAAAAAATTTTTTTAAAAGGTTAATACAAGTATTTAAAATTTTAATTTATTACTTTGGTTTTTAAGTTTATTTTAATATAATTTTTATTAAAATTTTAAATTGAAAAAAAAATTTATTAAAAGATAATTTTCTTAATTTTGAGGTCCTTATTATCACTTTTAACCAAAGCCATGTGTTTATCATATTTTTTATATTCTTTTGCCCTAGTAAGTGATTTTCTCCAAAGATTTGTGATAATTTTTGTGCTGATCTTTTCAGTAAATGCTTCAAGCAGTTTATTTCGAATAGAAAGCAGATTTGGATACAAACTAATTTTAGCAACTTCTTGTTTTGCAACTGCCTAAATTTCTTCTATTAGTTAAAGCTTGCAGTGATATGGCAGAGTATAAGACAAATTGCGTCCATGTTTATTAGCAATTTGAACACATGTGAATGACACTTTGTATTTATTCCTTTTTACTAACTCATATAGCTTAGCTTTGGTACAACTCTCTGATATAATAATATCATATAACACCAACTATATATGAAGTATTTTTTTGTTTGAATTTGATATTGGCACTTGTTCAGCCCGATGTTTATGATAGCGAGCCCCATCCATATAGATATGTACTGGCCCATATTAGTTTTTAATAACTGTACAAAGTTTTTTAAAAAGATTTTCAAAAATTTCAGAGTTAAAATTGCCGTGATAATCATTTTGATCTGCTACAATATTTGCATTATGAATTGTATTGGGAATATTTTTCTATTCATCTGCATTGAGCCTTTTTCTTCCATGTGAAGAAGGAGGTTTAATAGATGAATCCCATATTAAAGGAGAGTTAGAAACAATTTCACCTTCAAGTTTATTTGTATTACCATTGTGCATTACAATACTTGCACTAAATATAATTAACAAAGGGCTATATCCTGGTGTACAAACAATTCTGTGAGTTGGTACCCACGTATAATTAGTTGTGTGGTTTAAGTGGCATTACAATTTATCTAAAAATACTTCTGGTTTAACTAGGACACTATTATTACTATGCAAATTACTAAAATGCCATCTCAAATAATAGCCATGAAAAGCTACATTTTCAGATGACTTATGCAACATATTATGACATTCATCATGTCTGTAAAAATACCCTAAAACATGTAAAATTCATAGTAACTACTATTTTGAAAACTTATGACCTTCTTCTTCAAGCTTCTGCCACAATACAGATGTAGAGAGACTAGCAAAGTTCACAGATATAACCAAGTTGCATACAACTTCAGCAACATTTGGTTTAAGCTCCTTTTTGGGGGTGGCCAGGTAGTCTAGGTGCTGTTAATTGTTTAGTTTTACTTTTATTTCCTTCAGTAACTACTTGTACAATTATAGCCTCACCAATTTCTAGAACTGTAGCAACAAGCTTGTGTAGTAGTATGTGCTCTTGTTGTTTCTAGCTTGCTGAATTTTCAAAAAGTATTGCTGAGTGCTAAGTATTATCCTTTTTTCATTAAGAGTTATTAGACCTTTGTCTCTTTTCAAATCATCTATTTTGATAAAAAAAAAAACTACTTTAAATTAAAATTATCGACTATGCTTACTTTTTTATAATTTTTAGCTGCATATAGATTAATTGTCAAATTTTCTATCAGTGAAGAATTTTAGAAAAGATTTTTGTGTATCTATATTTTTGCACCAGTATATATAATTTTTTTAAAAATTTAAAGCAATATAACTTAAAACAAATTAGTTTTAACATTAAAAAATTTTTATAATTAGGATTAGATTGTTATTATTTACAATTTTTATTAAAAAATTTAAAAAATTTATTTAATATAAAATTTTTTTTAACTATAGTACTATTATAGCTAAAAATCAAATATTTATATAAATTACAAAAAATAGTAATAATTTTCAAATATTATAACTAGTAATAATTTTTTAACTACAATAAGGTTTAAACATTTTTTATATAATTCAAATTTATTTTTATAAATTTTAAGAAAATAATAGTAGATAAAAAATATTTCAACAACTTTATTAATAATATTAAAAAAATTTGCCAAACCAAACTATAGTATTTATCAGATTTTTGTATATTAAAATTTTTAAGATATATAACATATTGGGACAACTCTTCCCGTAGATCACTTTACCAAATTAGAAACAAGAAGAAAAAATTTTCCCGTGGCATTTTCTCAAAAACTTATTAAGTAAATTGATATCCGGCTCTTAAGTAAAGTTATCCAGCACCCCGTAAACTACTTAAAGGAGGTGCGAAGTTTGT
>CAJVPY010001486.1:0-19246 GCA_910591965.1 Dentiscutata erythropus | reverse complement strand
AAAATCATTGTAAATACTACTAACCCCGATTTAACTATAATAAAATTCACTGACCAAAGAGGTCACCTTAAAGAGAATATATATATATATATATATATATAAAGTTGCTATTTTAGATATGTAAAATTGCTACTTTTGATATATAAAGTTGCTATTTTGGATATATAAAATTGCTACTTTAAATATATAAAGTTGCTACTTCAAATATATAAAGTTGCTACTTAAAATATATAAAGTAGCTACTTTAGATATATAAAGCAGATACTTTAAATATATAAAGTAGCTACTTTAGATATATAAAGTAGCAACTTTAAATATATAAAGTATCTACTTTAGATATTTAAAGTATCTACTTTATTATCAAAAGTAACAACTTTATATATCTAAAACAATGCTGGGAAATTGGACAGTTTTGGTTTTTGGACACCTTGTCCAAAACTTGTTCAAAACCTTGTCCAAAACCAAAGCTAATATTAATTGGTTTTGAACAAAATTATATATAGGAAATTGGATAATGCTATACCCATGTAGATCATTTTAAATTTTTAAATTTTTTTAAATTTAATCAAAGATATCTTGACACCTACCAAACCAAATTCAATCAAAATTTTTTTTTAAATTCTATGGCTTACTATAAGTAAAATAAAAAAAAGTTAATCAAATTTGATCAGGTGTTTGCTGAAATATTCAATCAAGATTTTATAAAATTTTAAACTTCTCAAATATGTGCTGTAGCAAAAATTGTTTTCAAACTTTGACCAAAGATATCTTGGCACCCACCTGACCAACTTCGATCAACATTTTTTTATTTTAATTATAGAAAGCCTTAATTCATGAAAAAAAAAGCTAATCAAATTTGGTTAGGTGGGTGCCGAGATATATTCGATCAAAGATTTTGTAAAATTCAAATTTCTATCAAATAAAAACTGCAGCAAAAATTGTTTACAAACTTTGATCAAAGATATCACAGCTTTCACGTAACCAAATTTGATTAACCTTTTTTTATTTTAATTATAGAAAGCTATAGAATTCAAAAAAAAAGTAGATCTCATTTAGTCAGGTGGGTGCCAAAATATCTTTGATCAAAGTTAAAAAAAAATTTAAAAAATTAAAATAAGTATGGCATTATCAAAAAAGGATATGAGGTCAAAGAAATTTGTTACATAACACATACTCATGTTACATAATACAAAGGCTAATTAGAAGAGATTTTGTAATTTCAAAAAAGTCAAAAATTTTCTATCTAGAATTGGCCAGTAATATTATTAGCAAATTTAAATAAAAAACATCATTTTTTATTAAACATTTATATTAATCTTTTAATTATACTTTTAATAAAAGTTATAGAGAAGGTTATTCTGATTCTAACAATAGTAAAAATATAAATTTGGTCTAGTTAATCATTAGGTATATGTAAAAAAATTTATGATTCTTTAAAGTTTTTTTAAATTTCTTAAAAAAATTTTAAAGAAATTTTAAAAAAATTATAATTTTTTTTACATATATCTCATAATTTACCAAACCAATTTATACATTTTTACTGCTATTAGAATTGGGTAATCTTCTTTATAACTTTTATTAGAAACACAAGTATATTGCTAGTTTTAAAATATTTTAAAAAGTTTTAAATAGTTTTGGACAGTTTTGGACAATTTTGGACAGTTTTGGACATGTTCAAAACTGTCTAATTAAAAAATTTAATTGGACATGTCCAATTCCCAGCATTGATCTAAAGTATGTAGCTACTTTATATATCTTAAGTAACTACTTTATATATTTGAAGTAGCTACTTTATATATTTGAAGTAGCTACTTTAGATATTTGAAGTAGCTACTTTATATATCTGAAGTAGCTACTTTATATATCTAAAGTAGCTACTTTAGATATTTGAAGTAGCTACTTTATATATCTAAAGTAGCTACTTTATATCTAAAGTAGCTACTTTATATATCTAAAGTATATATATCTAAAGAAGCTACTTTATAATTGTTATTTTATACTAAGTTTATAGATAGCAAATTATTTAGGTGAATCCCAAGTTACTCGGGTTAAAGATGTGAATATAGAGATCGGCAAATTCACTGTTATGCAAAGATCTATTATCTATAGTTCTTTGTGTAACAGTGACTTTGCCGATCTCTATATTCATATCTTTAACCTCAAGTATCTTGGGATTCACCAAGCCGATTTGAATGAATTTACTACCATTAGAATCACAAAAATTGTCTTTACAACTTTGCTTAAAATGAGAAAAGACCTTTACTTAGTCATTTGTTATCTAAAGTGGCTACTTTAGATATATAAAATAGCTACTTCAGATGGCGCTACTTCAGATGAGTGGCTACTTTAGATGCAACAGTCTCATGCCAAAATTACAATAAAATAAAATCATATGATCATGTAAAATGTCGGCAACCACTTTAAAATAATTCTATCTTGTTAGATTCTAAAAAGGTGTACATAGTTTAACTGATTTTAACAAATTTTAATTATTTATATTTTACAAATTAATTTCAGAAATTTCTAGATACTTTTTTTTAAAAAAAAATATTAGCAAGATAATAGCAGGTGCTTATTTTCTTTTATGTTTTGATAATGGTTTATAAATAAACTCATTAAAAAAGTTCTTTAAATAATTATTTTCAAATAACGAAGCATAATTTTGGCTTTCTGATATTGCGATTCCATTAGCTCAACCATTAGCGCTGATATATGGGATACCTTAATAATGCTTCTCAAATACAATACTTTTTTATATTTATGGTTCAGGTACTAATACAGTAATCTTTTTGTGATGGATAATGTGATATATTTAGGAGACCTGCAGGTAATTTTACTACCCTCTCTAATCTAAATGATATTTCTTTATCAAATGAAACAGCCAAGACTGTACTTAATTCTATTACATCACCAATCATATTTTGTTGTGACAGATGAGTGAGGAAATAATGATTTTGTTAGAACTTTTCTAATACCATCCATTGCAACTGTTAATACTTATTATAAACTACGCAATGTCAAAATGGATTTATTGTATGGTGCTTCACAGATAACGGTGGTTTAAATATGACATACATCTATATAAATCTCATGATTTTTCCCATGTTTCAAATAAATGGTCCAGTGTTATTTTTTTAAATAAAAACACAGGTCATGTGAATTTTGCCTAATGGTTTATGTGTATTTTTACCTCCAATTCTCCCACCTGACAGCCATTTTAACTTTAATCTTCTCAAGATTATTCTACCGGCTATAGGAGGCAGCCTTAAATTTGGGCTTTAAATTTCTTCCATTCTCAGTTGTAATTATTGAGACCGACTTAATTGCAATACCATTGTTGCTCTTTCTATTATAAGAACAATATTCTTTTCTTTTATTTCTGTAGCAATGAAGACCAGTAGGAATAGTAATATAATAATTAAAATTAAAATTGGAACAAGATTGTCTTGCTTGTAGCTGAAGATCTATTCTTTATAATCACAGCATAGTTCTTCGTAAAGGTTATTAGTATTATATTAAAATATATTATTACTAAATTGTTTAAAATACGTAGTACCATATAACCGCGAAATAACGCACAGGGGCGTTATTTCGAAGTTTGGCCCGAATTAAGCTTAATTTAGGCTGAAAATTGAAATTACACCCCTGCGCGTTATTTCGCGGTTATACGGTAAATTAGGTGCATAATGTTTTATGTTAATAAAAAAATACATTAATTTTCATGTTATAAACGACGTGTACCAGGAACGGAATGATGAAAACACTAAGTGTATGGCTTAGTGAAGAAAGAAAATTGTACGTACCGTATAACCGCGAAATAACACACAGGGGTGTAATTTCAATTTTCGGCCTAAATTAATCTTAATTCGGGCCAAATTTCGAAATAACGCCCCTGTGCGTTATTTCGCGGTTATACGGTATGAACAATTCCAAATCTAAATACCCGATTAGTCGGCATGATCATAGTTGGTACAACTTGATATTCTACCAACTATTAAAATTGTGGCGTCAAAGCCACGAACCGCACTACTAAAATGAAAACCCACCGTTGCTTTGCTTCGCTGTTAAAAATCGTAAATATTCATTAGCCATTTATTGTTCACAACATTAATCTACTCACCGCTGAATTTAATTCACCGATTTTAAGGTACCAACTAATCTACTGATGAAAAAGTAAATTCAAAAGAAGAAATCGATGCTTTCTGATTTCTTTATCATAACTTCTGATGACATATGTATGCCAACTAATATTATACATATAAATATAAATATCTGATATTTATTTATTTAGTACAGTCGACTCTGGATATACCGAACTGCATGATTTTGTTCGGTATAGAGCATAACTTTACTTTCTCTATACTGGGCAATTCGGTACTAACCAATAAAATTATGCTCATAACCGGGTTTGTTCGGAAAATCTCAGAACTTTACCAAATATTTTGTCTTATCCTTATTATCTTCTCAGAATATTTCGATATCATGACTTCACAGGTATGTATTCGCATAGTCATACAATAGAGGGTTATATCGAATTATACACACATATATAGTGTTAGCGGCAAAACAACCGAAATTCGCTGCGCCGAATTCGATGTCACGAGACCTGAAAACATGACAAAAGAGCACCGAAGAACCACCACGAAATCGCGGAGAAATCGATCTTGAGAAGCACAAACCACGAAAGAAGAAATAAACCGATTCGGGCTTGGGCAGTGCCAAAAGCCTAACCGGGGAAGTCAAAGCGATAGTTGCTGCAAAAATGGCGTGATGTGGTGAGCCGGGACTTAGACTAGAAATTATCTTTTTTTCTTTTGTTTTTTTTTAAATTAATGTTTAAGCTCTTTTTTTCTTTTGCCCCGCATGTAAATTTATTATAAATATGGGCTTATTTCGTCCTCTAATAAAAAAACGAGTGAATGTTTTAGATAAAAAAAACGTATTGAGTTGTTTCTTTGAACCCCACAATATACCTAATTAAGCCTTACATTTCCAAATCAATGCCGCCTCTGACCTTTGGGTATATGGTGCAGGTTGGTTGTTGTTTTGGAGGTGATTGGGTAGTCCGTGTTCCTGCCTTTTGCCTCCGACAATAGCCCTGAGTTGATAAAAAAGAGATCGGGTGCGTTATATAAAAATTTACTATAAAAAATCTGATCTGGTTCGCTATATTCCGATTTCAGTATAGGCAGGTTCGGTATATCCAGAGTCGACTGTATAGATAATTTACAGTATTACTCCTAATAGATTATCATAGAGAACTCAAAAGCATGACCTATTAATTTAGCTTGGTATGATAGATATTCTTTTATGGTGACAACCTAATACAGCACACCAGACAACCTATCAAGAGAGGCGTGTTATATTTGGTGAGTGAGTAAGTCGAGATTTCAGTCGTAGATACTTTGGGGGTAAAAATACAGATCGATACTATGCTACTTAGTAGTTGATCAATTGGTTTATTTAACGAGTGTAGGGGGGTAATGAAGTACTTAATTATCAATCATGAACCGGGAATGTCTTCCTTTATTATATACTTTCTTTTAATTAGGACACGTTATACATTATATTAGCGATATATTGCTTATATTACCTATACTGATTTAAATGCTTATACTGATTATAACGCTTGTACTGCTTATACTTATTATACTGATTACATCCATGATTCCCTTTATCACCATTAAACAACCGATATACAGCGAATACAGTGTGTACAGCCGGAGTAACCCTATTTTTAGTAAAAGATCAACATATTTCGAAGCTGCGCCTACCAAAGGTCACCACGAATTTCCAGGCTCACAATGGAAATCTCAATTCGCACTTCTGTACTACATAAATATACATAAATATACAATAAAATATAGGGTGCTGGTATTCGTACCCCCCACATTTGGTAATCATACCCCCACAGAAATTAAAATTTTTTAAAACTTTGAACGAAGATATCTTGACACCCACCTGACTAAATTTGATGGATTTTTTTTATTTGAGTTCTACAGATCTATAGAATTCAAATAAAAAAAAAATTGATTGAATTTGGTTAGGTGGTTATCGAGATATCTTCGTTCAAAGTTTTAGAAAAAATCAAAACATCTATCAAAAAGCTGCACCAAAATTTTTCTAAAACTTTGAGCGAAGATATCTCGACACCCACCTGGCCAAATTCGATGAAATTTTTTTATTTGAATTCTAGAGGTCTATAGAATTCAAATAAAAAAATTTTCATCGTATTTGTTCAGGTAGTTGTCGAGATATCTTCGTTCAAAGTTTTATAAAAAATCAAAACGTCTATCAAAACAAAGCTATGCCAAAATTTTTCTAAAACTTTGAGCGAAGATATCTCGACAACTACCTGAACAAATACGATGAAAATTTTTTTATTTGAATTCTAGAGGTCTGTATAATTCAAATAAAAAGTTTTATCGTATTTGTTCAGGTAGTTGTCGAGATATCTTCGCTCAAATTTTAGAAAAATTTTGGCATAGCTTTGTTTTGATAGACGTTTTGATTTTTTATAAAACTTTTAACGACGATATCTCGACAACCACCTGATCAAATGTGATGAAAATTTTTTTATTTGAATTCTATAGACCTCTAGAACTCAAATAAAAAAAATTTATCGAATTTGGCCAGGTGGGTGTCGAGTTATCTTCGCTCAAAGTTTTAGAAAAATTTTGGCGCAGCTTTGTTTTGATAGATGTTTTGATTTTTTCTAAAACTTTGAACGAAGATATCTCGATAACCACCCAACCAAATTCGATCAATTTTTTTTTATTTGAATTCTATAGAACTGTAGAATTCAAATAAAAAAATTCTTTGAATTTAATCAGGTTGGTGTCGAGATATCTCCATTCAAAGTTTTAAAAAATTTTAATTTCTGTGGGGGTATGATTACCAAATGTGGGGGGTACGAATACCAGCACCTTAAAATATATCCGATTATTATAAATTTTTTACTTTAACGTTATCACAAAATACAAAAAAGACATTATTTAGAATATCTTTGATTCAAAAGCTATTATGGATGAAAAAACTATATTTGACGCGCTGAAGATGGTAATTCTGATGCACAATACGCTATTGGATTTGGCTATGAAAATGGTATGGGCACAGATGGGGATGAAAAAAAGGCTTTTAAGTGGTATTTGAAATCTGCTGAATGTGGCAATTCAAATGGCATTTGAGTGGTATTTGAAATCTGCCGAAGGTGGCAATTCGAGTGGACAATATAATGTTGGATTCTGCTACGAAAATGGCATAGGCACAGACAAGGATGAAAAAAGGCATTTGAGTATTTGAAATCAGCTGAAGGTGGCAATTCGAATGGGCAATATAATCTTGCGGTATTTTATGAGGAAGGCATAGTAATAGCTAAGGATGAAAAGAAGGCTTTTGAGTGGTATTTAAAAATAGTAATTACAACGGACAAATTAAGGTTGGATTATGTTATCGAAATGATTATGGAACATCACCTAATATGGAAAAGGCTATTGAATGGCTACAAAAATCAAAAAGCAATAATTTTCAAAAAACAGTTGATTCTAAAAATCTTGATGATTCATTAAAAAAATTATTATCTAGCATTAATTTATCAATTTCATGGATTCCATTTAATGAATTGGAATTTAGGAAAAAAATTGGAGAAGATGGATTTGCAACTGTGTATGCTGCTTATTGGGAACACAGAAATCCAGATGATTATCCTTTAAAACAAATAGTTGCAATTAAATTATTTCATGGATCAAAAAATAATTACGAGGAACTTGTAAAAGAGGTAAATAATTGATATATTAAAGTTTTATTTATTTCGTTATTACTATTCATTGATATCTTTTTTTTAATTTTAAAGTTAATTGCATATTCAAATATTGGAACTAAAAATCTTACTTTTTTACAATGCTATGGAATATCAAAAGATGAAGGTACAGATGATTATATTTTAGTTATGTAATATGTGTCAATGGGATCTTTACGTGAGAATCTTCAATTAATTCATTCGAATAACATTATTCATTTTGATTTACGTAGCGGCAACATATTTCAAATTGATTTACACAATGCTTATATCGGTGATTTAGGAATTGCTACATCAGTTAATAAAACAGTAGACAAAGAATCGGGAGGAATTTATGGAGCTTTATCGTATATAGCACCAGAAATTTTGCAAGGAAAATCATTCATCAAAGTATCAGATATTTATTCATTTGGAATGATTATGTGGGAGATTTCTTCAGGAAATCTTGTATTTTCCGACTATAAGGGTAATGACTCGAGCTTAGCAACAGAAATTTGTTTTAACGGATTAAGGCCAAATGTTATGCAGAACTTTTAAAGAAATGTTGGAATAAAAATCCTGACAATCGCCCATCGGCTATAGAAATCCATGAAACTATTTTAAAATGGAGGAATAGTAATATATTTTTGATTGATTTTTTAAGATTTGATGAAGAAGTGGAAATTGAAAATAATAGCTATCATAATGTGGAGAATAATATGATTTATACTGGCCAATTCATCAGTTATATTAATCAACAGTCATCTGGATGCATAATTACATTTTGATAGTAATATTTATTGTAGATATTAATAAGTGTAAGAAGATAATCAATCATATTAATGAATTTGAATAAAGGTTCTTCCAAAAAAAAACATAAACGCATGTCAAGTAATGTCTAAATAAACAACTTTGCATTTAGTAGAAGTTCTTGAATAAGACGCGTGGTACTACATGCAGTGCTAAACAGTAATAAATATAAAATATTATAACCGAAGTATAATAAAATTTAATATAAAATTTAGTTTTTTAATTTGTAAAGAATATTTGGTAACTATATTTTTAGATTTATGCTATACAGTTGACCCTCTCAAAACCGATCCTATCAAACTCGATATCCCTGCCAAATCTGATAAAAAATTAATCTACCAATCCGTTCCCGTTATATAAATCTAATAGTTTGCGGATCTCCTTTAGTATGGGTGGTATAAATTATAGTTATTGTATGGGTATGTAATGAATAACCCAGTTACCCACGGGTTCATATTCCGTGCCGAAGGCACGGGATTAAATATGAACCCGTGTGTGTAACTGGGTTATTCAACATACCATACAATAACTATCTTATTGTACGGTGTCTGACGTAACAATCCCGAGCCAATAAGTAAATGAAAAAAGCACGGGTTGTCACATAAGACCCGTACAATAATGTAGAAGTATTATAAAAAACTCTAACCCTAACTCTGACCTAGCTCTAATTTAAACTATAGCCCTCACCCTAACCCTCACCATTTATAAATTTATTTAAATAAGTTATTTATATTATAATTTTATAATAATTCTATATTGTGCCACCTATACTAAAGATCAGCCACAATGAGTTATGCGTAGCTAAAATAAGAAAAATGTTAATTCGAGTAAGAAGCAAAAAAAAACAGAAGAGTGGAAGCTAAAGAGGGCAAGATAAAAAAATAGCACCGTGAAAAAAAAAGCAAGGCAAAAAAAAAGAAAAACAGAATGAAAAAGGGAAATATGATAAAATAAAAGATAAAAAGAAAAGATAAAAACGAAAAGGATAACTTATTAGCGTTAAAAAATTCGGTTTTTTGGCTTAATTAGTTTACAGCTATTACTTTTTATATATTTAAGATGTTACGTGTGAATTAAATTTATTAATATTTATCAAATAATAACCAACATTCTTATAAAATTTGTATAAAGTTCAAGAAATTTAGGTATAACAACTAATAAAAGTTCGCATTACTTTTTAAATGGGCATTTGCTATCAGCTAACTTTTGATAATAAACATATGCTTTACATTCATCCTTTTCAACTCCGATTCCATTTAGATAACAATAACCAACTTTTTGCATCCCTTCAATATACCCCATATCTACGGCTTTTTTATAATGATTAAATGCGTTGTTTTCATCATATTCGACTCCGATTCCATTTTGATAACAATATCCAACATTGTAAATTCCAATATAATCTCCCATATCCGCAGCTCTTTTATAATAAATGAAAGTTTTATGATCATTTTTTTCGATCCCAATTCCATAATAGTAACAATAACCAACTTGAGACATTCCACTAGAATCACCCATATCAGCAGATTTTTCAAAATAAATGAATGCTTTACTTTCATCCTTTTCAATTCCAACTCCATGAAAATAACAATAACCAGTACTATAAGTTCCATTAGTACTACCCAAATCAGCAGATTTTTGATAATAAATGAATGCCTTACTTTCATCTTTTTCAACACCTATTCCATGATGATAACAATTACCAACATTAAATATTCCACTAGCATTACCCATGTCGGCAGACGTTAGATAATAATCGAATGCCTTACTTTCATCCTTTTCAACACCAATTCTGTATTGAAAACAATGACCAAGATACAAATTTCCACTGGCGTGTCCCATATTTGCTGATTTTTTATAATAAAAAAAAGCTTTGTTTTCATCCTTTTCAACAACTATTCCATTTCTATAACAATAACTAAGTTTATCTAATCCACAAGGATTGTTCATATTAGCCGACATTTGATAATAAATGAATGCCTTGTGTTTATCTTCTTCAACCCCGATTCCTTTTTCATATAACTGACCAAGGTCACACATTCCATAAGAATTTCCCATATCAGCAGATTTTTTATAATAAATGAACGATTTATTTTCATCCTTTTCAACCCATTTTCCATAACGATAACAACGTGCGAGAATAGTTAAAAGTACAGAATTTGTTTGATTATTTAAGCATAAGTTAATTAGATCTTCTGAATTTAATTGATTGCTTTTCAAATATTTTTCTATTGAATGAATAAATTGTTGATCATAGCTTCCTTTGAATACTTCTTTTTCATGTAATTCGCATATTTCATCGATTATTTCTTTATTTATGAAATCCTGAGATTCGTTAACATTCTGTAAGGAACATATCTGTTGTTGTAAAGGATTGGAGTTCTGATAGTCGTAAATTTCGCTTTTTACTGACTGTAAATCTTCATTTGACATCTTAGCTAATAAAAGGTACGTTGAGTGTTATAAAAGATAAATTCATTATTGAGTTGATATTGCGGTTTAATTATATCCGATTACGTAATACAGTACAGTACATTGTGAAACATGTAATATGTAATACTTACGTACATACGTACTGATCTCTATATGTTACATATGATTCTTATGCAATTTTTTAAATCAAACAAGGAATTGCATTTGAGGACAGTTTTCCCGCTCAGTTTAATTAAATTAATATGATGTATTTAGTGATAAAATTATAATTATCATATTTTTCATTAATCGTCCGGAGTGTGCCGAAGAACGATCTATGATGTGATAGACCAGAATTTGTGTAATCATCAAATTTATCTAATTCGTCTGTTTCTATTTCTAGCTAACGGCCCTAATAAATAAATTTTTAGCTTCGGACATTTAACAGTTTCTGTTTTCCTAGTTATAACAAACAATCAAAAGTTGATAACCTACTTTTTTTATGCATTAATATTTTTCTAAAAAAATTTATTCACCAACAAATGCAAAATTGATATACAGTATACGACTTATACGACTTATAAATCTGCGTATTTTATAATTAATCACTGAATAAATCATTCTATCGATACATTCTATATATTCTATGCTTTTAGTATATCTGATATTTTAAATATTAAATTAATATTTAGGTTTGAAATTAAAAACTAATAAGTTCCATCGTTATGCTGAATTATATTCGATAATACCACATAAATAAATATCATAAAAATCTAATAAAAATATTTTCTGAAAATTTAATTGTGGAATTTTGTCGGTCTTCGTGTAAATTGAATTAATGGAATAAATTGATTTACTTCCATTATTAACAGAATTCTTCATTGATATCTTACCAAAAATTGTTTGTCTCCTTGCCATTTTTTTTACAAACTCAGATTTCATTTGCTCACAACCTTTCATCATCTATTTTTTAAAAATTTCACAAAACTCTTTTGATGATTGTCGATTTTCAGGTTTTTCATTCAAACATATTTTCATCAAGCTTATATAACATAATAAAACTTTATTAACAGGTAGACGTAAACCATACGGATTTCCATACAAAACTTCTCACACAATTATTTAATATTTCAAGAGTTATATAAGGTAAGATACCTCCTTTTTTAAAATATGGAGTTGAATATCTAAGCTCGTAATGTACTGTACGTGCTATGTAAGTTCATTCCAATGTGAATACACACAAAAGATTCCAATATAAAGAACCATTTATTGTATACTTTAATATAAAAATATAGTTTCAGTTCTATTTTCATCTTCGCATCTCATGACACCATAACATTTCTTAAATGAAGAATTCTCAATACCTATGTCATAGTACTTTTTTAACTTTTAAAAATATAATTCTTAATAAAACAATTATCAAAATAATCAAAATACTGTATTATCTATATTAAACTCGAAGTGATATGAAAATATCTTTAGATATCACTATATCTCGTATAATCTCATACTACGTTGTAAACGGTTACAAAACCATCTCTTTCAATTATGTGAACCTTTTCAAAGTCGTAATAATCTCACAATATCAAGACTTTTATATTTTGCTCTAACAATTTCATAATATACTCATTTCTATTCGCAAACAATAATTGGCTTTATATATATATATACTGATGCTCCAATACTATTTCGATAATAATAAATAAATGCTTTCACTCATCTTTTTTAGCTTTAATTCATAATGATAGCACAATGTAACTTTTATACCAGCTATTATAATGTAGGAATGCAGACCAAAATTTTGTCGATCATAAATTAGAGTATATTGCTGCGCAACTTACAAAGTAGATTCTAAAAATCCATAATTTATCTATCAAATAAGCATTACCTATCTTTGCTTATTTTTGAAATTTAACAAATGTTTTATGATTATTTTTTCAACTCCAAATCCATTAGAATAACAAATGCAACATTAAAGGTTTCATTGCATTTCTCGCCTCTGCAGATTGATAATAAAAGAATGTTTTATGTTTGTTATTTTCAACTCTTTTTTGGTTTATTCTTATAGCTTAAAGTCTTTATGGAATTTATTTTTAATTTTTTAAAAAAAAAACTATTGGTGAAAAGTGATGGTGCATTACATGATCGAAAGAGAAGCAGCTCGACATATGATCCAAAATGCGGAGAAATCAGAAAACAATAGTTAAAAGAAGGAGCACAAGCATGTGATAATCAAGACAAATACGGATGGTAATTCCCAATAGCATATTGGTGTAATGAATCAGTCATTTGAATATAACAAAGTAGAATGAGTAAGTATAATTATCAGATATAACTTAAACATACAATATGATGAAATGCTCTAATCTTATCGTTATACCCATTGAATTAGTGCAAACCAATTTGATCTTTAATAGCATGAATCATTCGATTACTAGATTAATGTGTACTCAGCAGCTAAATTTATTTGAATATGTTTCTCACATTAAATTACGTATTCATGCTAAGTGTGTAAATCAATAAACAAAGAAACAGATCAGAGAAGTCTTAAATACGAATGAATTGTTGAGATGCACAGTTACGTAGCATTACCCAACCTAATATTCCTTCATGTGTTCACGGTTAATTTGATCTTTGTAAGCATAAATACATTACGTGTTTTGTAACATCAAACCTATATGTGAAGAGTCATGTGAATCGATTTCAGCCTATTAAATTTAAGATTTTGCACATCCATCAAATGAAAAAAATCATATTGGTTAGTACAATTCTGAAAGACAATACATAATAAATGATCGTCATATACTTTAATCGAGATAAAAACCTGTTAAAGTTACGTTCATATGGTTAAACAAAAACTCCTACGATTTATAAATATGGTGCTATGTGATGTATATCGTGATGTTTAAGTGCAGAAGTTTATGCGGACTTACGTACTGTACGTAAGTACGCCATTAAAAATACCAAGCATATACATTCGTCCCTGGTAAATTGACAAATTTAGTTTCATTGCTTTTACTCAATATAAAAGGATATCCTGCACCGTACGTACGCACTAAAATTTTTGATTATTTTTTTTTCAATATGGCAACATTACCGAATGAATGCTACTATATAATATTTAATCATCTCAGATATAATTATAAAAGCTTATTTTCATGTGCACTTGTAAATCGTCAATGGTGTAGAATTATTATACCATTTTTATGGAGTGAACCAGAACATCATTTTAAAAATAGAAAAATTATAAATACACTTCTTTTAATGTTAAATTCTAAAGAACGATCACTATTAATTCCTTTTAAAATTGCTCTCCCAAGTCGACCAAAACCGCTATTTGAATATACCAGTTATATTATATCTATCAACGATAAATTATATGAGGGAGCTAGGGATTGGCTTCGTTATAAAAAATATGAAACAGAAAGTAAACTTGTATATGTCTTTAAACGTTCTTTAATTGCAATGATTCTAAGAACTAGTAAGAAACTTCAACATTTAAATCTTAATGAAGTTATTTGCAATAAATTAATCTTTGAAAATCTTTATGAGAACACTACTATTACTTCTCTGAATTTATGTAATATCAGTAATGATTTTAAATATAAAGCAATAGACGTATTAGTAACAATCCTTCGTAAAAATTCTACTTTAACTTCTTTGAATCTTGGATACAATCTACTTATGTTCGAAGGAGTGAAAACACTATTGGAAGCTCTCGATAAAAACATTGTCCTGAATTCTATAGATCTTTGTTGTAACTGGATTGGTACTAAAGGGGCGGAGGTATTAGCAGAACTTCTTAGTAAGAACACCACGTTGATTTCTTTGAATCTTGCTGATAATAATATTGGATCAGAAGGAGGAAAAGCACTATCAGATGCACTTTGCAAGAACGCCACGTTAAAAGATTTGGATATTCGTAATAATAGACTTGGATCAGATGGAGGAATAGTATTGGCGGATGCACTTTGCCAGAACACCACGCTGAAAAATTTGGATCTTCGTAACAATAAACTTGGATCAGAAGGAGGAAAAGTATTGGCAGTTGCACTTTGCAAGAATACCATGCTTACTTCTTTAAATCTTGAAAGTAATAATCTTAAAGAAGAAGGAGGAATAGCATTTTCAGATGTACTTTACAAAAACAATGTCCTGAAAGATTTGGATCTTTGTTATAATCATCTTAGATCAGAAGGAGGAAAAGCATTGGCAGATGCACTTTGCATGAATACCACTCTTATTTCTTTGAATCTTGAGAGGAATTACCTTAGATCAGAGGGAGGAAAAGCGCTAGCAGATGCACTTTGCATGAATACCACCCTTACTTCTTTGAATCTTGAGAGGAATAACCTTAGGCCAGAGGGAGGAAAAGCATTAGCAGATGCACTTTGCATGAATACCACGCTTACTTTTTTGAATCTTGGGAAAAATTACCTTGGATCAGAGGGAGGAAAAATATTAGCAAATGCACTTTGCATTAACACCACACTTACTTCTTTGAATCTCAGGGGAAATAATCTCGGATCAGATGGCGCAAAAGCAATAGCAGATGCACTTTACAAGAATACTGCGCTTATCTTTTTGAATCTTGGAGATAATTATCTTGGAACAGAAGGAGGAAAAGCATTGGCAAATGCACTTCGCATGAACACCACACTTACCTCTTTAAATCTTAGAGGAAATAATATTGGATCTGAGGGAGGAAAAGCAATAGCAGATGCACTTTGCATGAACACCACACTTACTTCTTTGAATCTTAAAGGAAATAATATTGGATCAGAAGGAGGAAATGCATTGGCAAATGCACTTTATAAGAATTCTACGCTAAAAGATTTGTATTTTCGCAATAATAATCTTGGTTTAGAAAAAAAGCTATTGGCAGATGCAGTTTGCAAGAATACCACTTTTACTTCATTGGTTCGTAGAGGGAATGGATGCATTTGGTGTGGAAGATCTCATCCGAAGGGTTATTATTGTTAGTGATTGAATCATCACATGATTTACATGAACCACGTGTTATCGATCATGATCTGCAATCTAATCGAATTAACTTGGTTATATATTTAATTGTTAATAGCCATATTCGAACATAACTATTTATTTTTTAATGTTAAATAAAACGACTTCGAGATATTTTGAAGCAATAAAATTTTATAACAATAAATGTTTGTTCTTTGCGTATTGGTTTCTGAATCCTTTTTCTTTTTTGGTATTGAAACGATCTCACGGAAGATCCATGCTATAAAAAAACAAAAATAAATGAGAATATGTTTGAGCAGTATTTTTGGTTACTCTGTTAATGGTAGATACTCTTGACACTTGTTGGTATCAACATATATGGATTAGATATGTTGATATCTGCGAAAGATGATAACAAAGAAATATTATTTATATAGCCTGAACACAATTTTTTTACAATGAGAAATTGATATTAGTGAGTGGTTGATATTAACGAGGGTAAGTGTATTGGCTAATCAATGCAACTTTATGAAAAAATATGGTGATCACAGCTTAGGTTTCATTGACCCAAATGATAATCAGCTCAATCAGATCTTTCGGTAAACTCATCGAGGAGATGCTTGAGAACATCATAGATAAGAAAAATTAATGAGAAATTAATAAATTATTTATAATAAATGATTTTATTTGCATCAGTTGAATCAGCTTGAAAGTGAATGACCTATTGGCCAAGAGTGTTATCTGGCATCTCATTTATCTCATTTAATGGATCGGAGACGAATTTTAATTAGTTAGAATTAAATAACTAACAGTGAATTACCATTTCGATGAATTGTAGATAAGATTGTTTGATTAGCTAAAACTTAAATTTTGCATTTCGCACAATGAATATTAACAAATCGTTCTTCGAATAACCATTCATTTGATCGAAATGATTTGAACGACACCTCGATCACTAGTTAATTGCATTGAAGGACTTCTTGAGAACACACCGATAAGAAAAATTAATGAAGTCATGCCGGTTATATAAAATATATAAGTAGATTAAATTTTTTAAAAATTAATAATTGTAGATATATTAAGCGGTGTTAATAGTGATGGGCGTCTTAATTAAAATTTTGAATTTTTAACAATTAAAATTGAATTATTATAATAATAAAAACTTTTAAACAATTTAATAATTTAAATACTCAATATGTATAGAGCGTTTTGTTTATATAATACATTTAGTGATAAAATTAAATTGGTATTTTTTTTTTAGAAAAACATTAATTACATCAATCAAAAAACTGTAACAACTTACTTTTTTTTATCATTTATACTTTCCCATTTTTGAATATCTAAAAACTTATTCATAAACATATGTGGTTGAGTCAATAGAAAGAAATCAAGTAAATATATTTTAATAAGTTTTTTTAAAACTTCAAACAAAAATAACTTAACAAACACTTAATAAAATTTAATTAAAAATTTTTTAAAATTAATTTTACAAGTTTGTAAAAATTATTTAAAAAAATGTTATTAAGTTTGGTCAAGTTTTTATTAAGTTATTCTTGTTTAAAGTTATAAAAAATTTTTATTATAAAAATTTGCTTGATTTCTATTGACTCACCCCCATATTCTAAATTGACAAATCATTTATACAAATTCCTTAGCGCATTGAAATGATAAAATTAGTATGAAAATCTCCTTAAATATCACTATATCTAGTATAATAATCTACTCTGTGCTCTAAACAGTCGCAAAGCCACCCTTCAAATTACACGAACTCCTAATAATTGGTATAATACTTATTGTTGCTTAATAACAATTTTATATAATCATAAATATCAAGACTTTTATATTATGTCTAACAATTTCATGGAATTAACCCATTTCCTGATTGGCTTTCTTTACATCTACTGGAGCTCCATTACAATTTCGAAAACAATAAATGATTTGTCTTACTTGTATTCTAGGAAATTATCCATTTCTAATAATGAATGAATGCTTTTTGTTCATCTTTTTTTAACTTCGATTCCATAATGATAGTCAATGCCCAAGAACACATGCTGCATTTATCATTACTAGGGATGGGCCACAGAATGGGCAGAATTTTTGAAAGACTGCGCAGTGTAGTTTTTATAACTCAGGTCGTCTTGCATAATTCCGGTCAACGTCCATAATGTGATATAATGCGGGCTAAAAATTTGTCGATCACGGCCATTAACAATCAAACCGGATTGGCTAAGAGCGATGATCAAAAATTAGGCCGGAATTACTCATAATTTTTACTAACGAAATCATAGCCGCCATTAAAGTGAAAGTTGTTCCTGGGCAATTTTACCATAATTCGGGCTTATTTTTTAAGAATTTATTTTTGTAATGAAAAAATTAAAAAGTTAATTCTGGCCGGAAATTAGTACCCAATTTTGTAATGTGGGCCAAAAATTTTGAAGATCCTCGGGTGTTAGCCAATCAAAATCGAAGGTCTGCCAGTCCAATTTTGTTGCGGCAGCTATGGTTAATAAATGCCTACAAGCTGCGCAGTAGTTCACTGTTGCGCGAAATTTTTAATACGCTTATTTAATTACTGTAAAATATCTACACAACATTATTTCATTACCAGCCAATTACTCAACCTTTTAAAATCAATAAAAAAAACCAGCATAGAAGAAACTCGTATTTTTACGGAAAGTTACGGGCTAATGAGGTCATGTGTTCAAAATGATAAACCAGTAAATAAACTAGTTTAAACTGGTTATAATATGCAAGGTGACGGAGATTTAGTAGAAATTATATCAACTGTATTTCACGGGTACTTTCAGAGGCTTGTAGTGATTGGCTAAGGGTGTTCTCAAACACCTCCGATTTTTGGTACGTACTTGAGAACACTAAGTTATCAATCGTGTTACCTCCACCGGTACTTGGTTTTTTTTTTTTTTTGACTTACTGTTATGTTTTTTTGATGAGTGCAGTAAAAACCTGGAAGTTAAGTTTTATCACTATAGCTTATAATATATAACATAATAAGTCCGCTACAGTAATAAAGATTCACTTCCAAGTTTTCATTTGTAGCACTCATATACGAAGGTGTCATTAGTCGTTTTTAAGAAGTTATAAGTTAGAGCTTTGGGCCCGGGCTAAATCTGGTTTTCCTCTCTGTCTTCTCCACTTTTGCTTCTCTGTCTTTGTTTTGAAGATACTGGTGGTGAATAGAATTTATATCAGCAGAAGTTCTTGAGCAGGTTTTCAGAAATTTGATAAGTATTTGTTTCCACTCCTTTTTTTCTCTGTGTCTTAGTT
>CAJVPY010001485.1:0-19255 GCA_910591965.1 Dentiscutata erythropus | reverse complement strand
TAAACCTTAACTGCACAGAAATTAAAATAATTCTTATGCAAACTAACTTAACCACATATATTGTGGTTGTCAGAATGGCGAGTAAGCTCTGTATAGAAATTAGATAATTCTGATGCATCCTGATGCAAACTAACTCAACCTTAATGACTTAGAAATCATGATAACTCCAATGCAAAGTAGATTAGTTGGCTAATTTAGGTGATAAATTAGCAAATATCTAATATATATAAGAAATAGAAATGCCTGACATGTTTGGGTGCATAGACAATTAATCAATATAAAATATAATGCATTATAATTAAATACAAAAAGAATATAAACTAAATGATTTTTAGTATACTATAATTTGGTAAGAAACTACCTAATGTTTTTACACATTTGATATAAATATCAAGACTAATTTTTATTAGAAAAATTTATATTAGCAAAAAAGTTCAGCCTGGTCAACCAGCCCGAGCTTTTTTAGGATCGAACTTGGCCCATGATTTTTTCATCAACCCGTACCACTATTTCGGATTGTTAGTGACCATTCAAAAAAATTTGTTGATTTTAAAACTTTCATAAAAATAGTAAAAGCGAAGTATAATTAATTTTTTGAATAATTGAATTGGGAAATCTATTCATTGTTTAAAGAAAGTGTCAATTATGTGATTGAGTTGTGGTTGGTTGGTTAGCAGTTAGGGTATATCATGCGATTGCACTGTCCATAGATTTTGCATATAGAAATTATGCAGTCTGAAATTTTTTTAGGTAGTTGTTTAACTTGGTTGGAAAGTATAACAGATGTATCAGCCGCTATGCGGCCGATATGTCAGTTATATTCAATTACTCATCATATAGTATGACTAGCACTCCCACTATAAAAATTATTATAAATTAATCCTCTAATTAAAGTTTTGCATGAGCTGGGCTATTTACGGAGCATCCATACCAATATAAACTTTTATGCAGGTTTGGTTAAAAATCCAGATCTGCATAAAATAAATCTGGCAAAATATTCAGTCCAGATCAAAAAACCAATGATACGGGAACTAATATAACAAATATTTAAGTAAAAATAAAAATCAAGTACATGGTACTAAGCTTGGATTTGTCTGATCAAATATGGACTGGATTTATATTGTTTGGCTGGCTAATTCAAAATCTATAATAATAATTAAGGCTTAAAACCCATAGTACAAAAGGCCTTTAAATCCAGAAGAGAAAAATGAACAAAATTAAAATACAAAATCAATTTAAAATCTTGCAAGATGTCCAAAAAAATTCCATAAAGCAGACCATTAGCTAGCCGCTTAGCTGATGTATTAATTTGCTAGGTCAGACTAAAGCCATGTCATTTACTACACAAGCGATGTCTAACATGTTAAGATCATTTTTAATACGAGTTTTTCTATAAATACTTTTCTGGTTTTAGCGCGACTACGTCGCGCAGCTACCTTAATACTTATAAGTTTTCCCAGTACGTTCGTACATCACTCATTTTCACACGATGAATTTTTAAAAAATTAAATTGGCCTAGTTTGGGCCCACTTTTAATCATTCACAGTAATTATGTATGCATAATCTCATATTTGGTAAAATTTTCATTGTGATTAGCCGGTTGAATTTTATTTTTATTTTTATTTTTGTAGCAATTCTCAATTAAAATCTCTATTCTATTTTTGTTCGTCTGAGTATGTAGTGCGAGGATCTCAGTATAATAAATATGTATTCTGTCGCTTTTACGCCAATGTTCTTTATTTGTAACTGACTACATCTATAGATGGTCAGCTCCTAAGTAAATTATCTTTACAATTATAATTATAGTATTGTTTTAGTTCCGTTTGTTCGAGCCTTAGAAGATACTGTATTCTCACGCTTCAGTACAATTTCTATATCAAGGAAATAATAATAATAATTCCTTGCCTATCGAGGTGAAATTTGGTCATGATAATATGTGAAACTCGACTTTTAAATCAATTACGCTTCAAACATGACCACCTGCTCGAACGCGTGTAATGACCAATAAAATTGCATCAATTACGTGTGTGTGACGGATATCATAATTTTGGATAATTGTCTCCTAATTACAATGTCTATTCCACACGTAATTATATTAATAAAAGAATAAAGATTTTTAAATCTTTATTCTTTTATTAATATAACCATCTCAATTTATAAATTGAGATGGTTATTTAGATAAAGACTATAAAGACTGAATGTTGTGATTCAAATCGATTAACTGACTAAAATTAGAACTAGGGTTAGAGCAGCTTTGCAAAGACAAACATCTGAAATGTATTATTTCGTCAGCTACGACCTGAGTCAATCATCATAACTGAGACTCAAGATTTGTTATTAGCTCGCGTGGCTTGCTGATATAGTTCAGAAGACCTAATCTAATTCACCAATAAAAAGTTGTTTTTTTTTTTTTAAAGAATTGAAATAACATGCGTTTTATAGTCCATATCCTAATATTTTACGAAGTTTGGTGTCACAGTGTCATTTCTGTTTTCATAAATCTTCATAGCCACAAAACCTAGCCATCTGTAACCAGACATAGCCGTTCACGAGCGACCAATATCAAAACATAACTGTTTCACGAGCAGTCAATAAATAATGATAAAGTGAAAGAGGAAACCATCACACTTTATCTTTTTATATTAAACTAGTGGGATGATATTATTAATAAAATCATTTCTCGCTGATCTTAAAGTATAATAAAGTTAATTCAAATTAAAAATTTGAGTCTTTACATGCTATATCGATATAGTTCAATTTTTAAACACATTTCCAAAGAATTTTAGGAGGCTAAGTTAAATAAATCTAAATATTTGCAGGGCATTTCTATTATAAGAGCCAGCAAGAAAAGCCATGATCAAAAACGAAAAATAAAATCAATTGTCATACACATATGTCATACACATATAAAATAGATGATATTTTTTTTTAGATTTATAAAATAGATGATTGATTCGTAAAACGAAAAGGATTATTTTAATTAACGCTAAAAAAATAAGTTTAATATTATAAAAATTAACGAAGATATTTAATACTTAATAATTTAATATTATATAAATAAATGCTAAAATAGTTGTATTTTTCGTGAATTGCTCCAAATATAATTGGATCAAACAAAAGTTTCGCCAGGTTAAAAATTTCTATTATAAAAAAAAAGGAAATGGAAAGACCATCCAAAATTGGATACCTTAGCGGTGTTTCGTTACTGGTTTCTTCGATGACAGGGCCAGGGTTGGTGACAGGTAAGTTTATATACAGAATTATATATCATGTAAATATGTACATTTTTGAACCTTTTATTAAAACACATATCAATACTATGTAAAAACTTTGATATATAGTGCCCTTATTATTTCAAACTTCAGGATGGATAACGTAAGTTCAATTCAAAATATAAATAATAATAATAATAATAAATTAATATTATATGTGTTTATTTTTTTATTTTTTTTAAGATCTATGATAATCATAATTCTGGTTGTATTTTTATCGTCATCTGCTGCTTTATTATTATGTGAAGCAATTGGATCTTTGCCCGATAACGAAAAATTCACGGTTCGTATTCCAATTTCAATATTGACCAGTGTAAGATTTAGTACCTTAATCTCTTAATTTATAATTTATTATGTCAGGAAAGAATAGAATATTCCAATCTTTGTGCGACCCTGATAACAGATAAATATAAACGTGCATTTATCCAAATAATAGTGTATTTGGCAATTGAATCATTTATAATTGCTTCGATTATCCTTTCAGCACAATCTTTGGACAGTTTATATATTACACTATTTGGTGTTACTTGTGGAGTTGGTATATATCCGGATTCTGGATGGTTATGTATTAGAGAATTAGGTGATGAGGCCAGCCCATTTGGAGAGCGATGGATGTTTTTAACCGCTGGATTTATGGTAATATTATTTAAAAGATATTTTATAATATATTTGTATATGCTAATATATAAATTATTTATTAGACAACATTGTTGGTTGTTGTTCCAATGACATGGATGAGGTTATCCAATAATGCCAAAATACAAATTGGTAAAGTATTAAAGATATTAAATTTTCAAATAAAATATCTTCTTTTATTATGTGTAAATTTTTATATAATTATTTACAGCATCATTTTTGACAATAATATTCGTCATTTTCGCATGGATTGTGGCACTTGTATTACATGGATTGGAACCAAAGCGAATTCCCATTATTGGAGAAAATCAAAGTCAAGCAGTGGGAATCATACTGTTTAACTATGCTTTTATAGTTACTGTTCCAAGTCTTGCTAATGAATTGGTTCGACAAGTTTTTTAAATATTTGATATATACATGTAACAAAATTTATTAATTTTATAATCATATAGGAAGAAGATGGATCTATTCGAAAAATTGTCTATACCTCTGTAGCGATTTCTACATTTGGTTATATTTCCTTGGGAATCCTTGGTGCAATGGCATTCGATTTAGATTTATCAACAAACATAATATCCTCTATCCGACAATCAGAATTAAGGAACAATATACTTGGATTTTCTACTTACTTATTTCCATTTATATTACTTATTAGCGTACCAATAAACGTTATTGTTATACGTTATAATCTGGTTCGAACAGGATTTTGTGGAGGCAGTGCATCAATTTTTATTAAAATCAATTAACGTTAGATATATCGATATTATGAATTAATGATTTTCCTTATTTATATTATTAATATATATATGCATATATATCAATATATTCATTTTTAATAGAGAATCTTGCAATTTTCTCTACGATATTTCCGTGGATTCTAGTTATCCCTTTTCAGTCCGGTTATTGGTTAAATGTATTTACCAATTGGACGAGTTTGTTTTTTATAAGTTCCGCAAATTTTATAATTCCGTTCTGGATGTATATCCTTAGTAGAAGAAAACAAGAAAAAGGTATTTATTAAATAGTATATTTTAATAAATTTCTGATAATGATTCGTTTTTCATTTATGATTTCTAATCTATTTTATTTATGAAGAAAAATGGCATGGTGTAGAAGAAATAACTCATGTCAAACGTGCCAAACAGTTTAGAGCTTTTTTTCCTAAAGGTACTATGGAATGGTTTGGTATTTGGGTTGCTTGGGTTTCTTTATTTATCAGTTGTTCACTTATAATATTGGTAATTATATATGATTTTGTTGGATTGATGTTCGGAAAGGATTATTTTAGCTATTCAGCATAAAAAAAAAAAAAAAAAACTAATTATAGAAAATTTTAATTTATTTACTCAATTTGGTCTCGAGGATAATCAGATGAGATCCGTATAAATTATAATTACTTATTTTTAAGAATATATATTTCAATTTCAAGATTTGTTTTTTAGATGTACATACGTGTATGTACAATGTCAGATATGAAAATGAATTTAAATTTAGCAATATCGATACACGTATACAAATTGAAAATTCCAGATAATTTGGAATTTTTAAGTTTTTTCACAATAAAATTAAAAATTCATTTATTTCGTTATATATATTATATTTATTATATTATTATATATGTTAACGATATTTATCATGACAACAATATAACAATAATCAGTTTTCTAAAGCTGATATGAAAATTTTTATTTTAATCTTAAGAATGAATGAACGAACGAACGAATGAATGAATGAATGAATGAAATGAAATAATAATGATATTACATAAAAAGACAAAAATTCAATTACAATTCCTTTCCCATCATAAAATGTCATTGCCCTTTTTAGTCACGATCACTTTGATGTGGACTAACGCTAACACTAGATCGTGATTTATTATTATTATTGCCGTTAGCTTTATCGTTAGCTTTATCGTTAGCTTTATCGTTATATTTATCATCATTATCATTAACGTCATCATCATCATTATCGTCGTTATTATTATCATTAATATCATTAATATCATTATTATCATTAATAATATTATTATTGTTATTATCATCGTTATCCGTCGACGCTGTCATTGATGATCGAGATCTCATTGATCTAGTAGTAGTTTTGACTTCTTCCATTTCAGTTTCCTTTTTCGCACGTTTGGGTTTTTTGACCAATCCAATTTTACTACTAGGACCTTTTGAATATTTAAATTTTCCATTTGCAACGCCTTTTCTGATAGCCGTGTTAATTCTGGTATAAGTAGCAGGAATATCTGTAAGTTCATATGTTTCAAATAGATATTTTTTTATTGCTTGACGACTACTTCCTCTACGTTCATTTAAAGTAAGGATTGCATCTTCAATCATCTTTTCATATGTGGGTCGACGTGGCATGGCGTTTACGTTTAAAAAGATTGAATATTTTTTGAGTTCTTGGAAAAGGTTTAAACGGATTAAATTGAATTTGTGGTAGTTGATGTAAAAGAAAGAATGTTGGTCGGTTGGCGAGCAAAAGTCATGAAGAAGGAGAAACGTGAATCATATATACTGGTATTGATTTCTCATTGTATGTGTGCACCTCCTAACATCTCGCTGAAGTTATTGTACTTGAAATTCATTAAAAATCAGAAAAATGTGCGTCTGCTTTTAATAAACAATGGGAATTTTTTTTCAACAAGAAAAAGTAACGGCATTTAAAGTATTTAAGGAAAATTGAAAGGAGGTGTCGTCTATTCAAATATGCAGGCTATAACTTCTCTTATCAAAAATTTAATTAATTTAATAATTATGAAAATTATTAAATTGATTTATTAATAATAATTTAATAATTAATAATTAAAATGTTAGGCACGTTACTATTCAAGGTGGTGCGTTCCCAGCCGCTGTATCTAAATGTTTGCATAACAAAAATACCGTAAAGTGTTGACTAGTAAAATCCCTCTATATTTTGTACCGGGCAATTTAAGGATTAAAAAATTGATTTGTCGTTGTATCTGAATATGATACTTTTAACTATTATCCAGAAGCCTGACAATTAATTCACCCTGAAAAAAATGCTGTACACATTATATCTCGAAGAATAGTATCTTTATGCTTTAGCAAAGTTGAGTGAAAAATATACACCGCCACACATCTCAAGTTTTTATAAATACTCAAATACGTACAGTACATCAGTCACGGTAATAAATTTTCATCGATATCGCTAGTACTATTCAGATGCGAGAGATAGCAGAATACTGATTCAAAGTAAAAATGTTAAAAATTTGGTTTTGCTATAAAATATATATTATAAATAACAAGGTCTAATTTTTTATAGTTAATACTATTAAAGCTATGTATTATTCGCAACTTTCAATTTTTTTTTAATTTGCATTTTGTTTATAAATTTTAATGAAAACTTTACAAAGCTAATACGTAACGATAAGGTTTCTTCGTTTAATTGATTAATAAGAGATTATATATCAATGTTACAGTAACAATTGTTAGCGTTAGAAATTAATTGTATGGTAAAATACCGGTATAAACGCGAAACAACGCCCCTGGACGTTATTTCGGTTCGTGACCCAACTAAGCTTAGAGTTCGGGCCATACCGAGTTATCGTTTTATGATAAATTATTTTCACTTAAAACATTTTAAAAATGTTTACAAATTTCAAAATCCACTATATATTTATTATATTTAAAAAGAAGTAAATGTTCCATAAAAATATTATAATAAATTGTAGAATTTTCAAAAACTTATCGTTTAGATACCAAATTCGATAAGACTATCAAAAATTTCTTCCAAATCTTTTCTCACGATTAACCAAATAATCACGAAGGACGCTTAATAGAATCATCCTCCTTAATCAATTCGTCTAACGAATATTTCCCATCAGGAATGCAATATATTTAGCAAATTCATCGATGAATGCATGAATAATAGTCATAGCTATAACTTCTACATATCGATTTTAAAATAAGCCATTATTAATGCCATAATTTCTAAAGTGCTTGTAGGTTCTTGATTTTCATTTCATGTTGTAGGATTTCATTAAAAGCACTTAGATATATCAATTTTTGAGAAGTTATCGACCGTTCGTTGAGTGTAAATGGATCGGATGATTGCATTTGATATAAGAAGTTGATATATTTCATGGTTAAATTCTTACATTTATCTAACCATGAATTAGCAATATACATTATATATTTATATAATATAGAATATATTAATTTTTAGGCAAGAGAAAAATCGGGTTAAGATTATTTAAAAACTAAATAATTAATCTATACCGATTAGATTAGGGAATCTTGAAAATGTTTTCATTAACCAAATTTAGAACAATTAGATGAATGATATTTAAACAGTTAATTTCTGGTGTTTTCCAATTCAAATTTGTTTCCTTTATCAAGGATTCTGCAACAGAAGACGGAATAAATCCGAGTGTAATCTTCCACGGGAAGTTTGAATCTTTTCTTTGTAAATTCGTATCATTGAACTTTCCCGTAAATTTAATGCGTGACAGATGGTCGGTAGTATTAGTACTATTAATACCCTGGCTCAACTCTCTCACATGATTTTTGCCAGGAGGAAATTTACAACTAGTTAGTATGTTATTTACTCAGTAAATTAGTAATAAAAATACCCCAATTTTTTTATTATGTATACACATATAACTGGGAGGTATTTTAGCATAGCCGGGATATTACCCTTTAATAACAACCCGGGCAGAGTTATTACAGCAGATTTACATCAATACTTATACAATTTTTTAAAAAATAACTATTCAACGGTTAAGAAAAATTTTAACTTTACAATTAGTAAAGTTAAAATTTAAACCCTTAGATTGAAATCCTTGAGCAGCATCATCTTGCGGAATAGATAAAGGAGTAAGTGGAGATCGAGATCGAGACCGGGTAATTGAGTTGGCCCGGTCTTTTTTGCTTTTGTCATAATTCTTATCGATATTTTCATCGTTGGATTCGTTGTTACTTTCATTTTCACAGTCAATTCCATCACCTTTATTGTTTTTTTCGGTTTCATTATCATTCTTGTAAATATAAATTTTTTTTTAAATTAGTAGTATATAATAAATAAAAATAAAAATAAATATAATATACGTATTGTACAGTCATCAGCAAAAGTAACGCCCGATAAAATTTCCAATGAAAGTTACAGAATATTTATTATATAATTAGTATAAATTTTTTTTTATATTTAGATACATAGCCTTATATATATCTCAAACTTACATATAAATTCAAAGTTATCAGAATGCTCTACAAGATATTTAGCTTAGGGCCCTTATTTTACAGCTATTTTTCATATTAAAATTAGGACCGTGATAAAGTCCGAAATAAATTTTTTTTTTCTTTAAATTCGGAATGTAATCGTTGAGTCACATGTGCTTTATATTAAAATTTTATACATCGTTGCAAAGAATCACCCCTAAGATAAGTACCTCGTAGAGCACTCTGATAACTTTGGACTTCTAATTAAAGTTTGAGAATATATATCAGGCTAACTAATTATAAAAAAAAATTTTATACTAATTAGAACAAATATTTTGTTTTGTGTATTGAATCAAAACTTTAAAATTTTTCATTCGTGACTAAGTAAACTTTTTATTTTTAATAAGAATATATACAATTTTATTTAGTAAAAGCATAGATACCATCACGGGCTATAATATATATAAAATTCAGAAAGAACGATAAAATATTTTATTCTACAACTAAATTTATAATTTTTATTAAAATTTATAAGTTTTTTGCTAATTTTCAAATGGCTAAGTTGATTAATAAAATTTTCATTAAATCGTACCAAATTCTGGTTATTATTATATTATATCTTGTAAAATCTTTACCTAAAATACTAAATCTAGTTCACTTAATAAGAAAAAAAGTTTTATATGTAGTGACTTTTATCAATTAATTTCATAAATTTATCAGGCGTTACTTTTGCTGATGACTGTACCTTTTGTATACCAGGTAGTACTACAAGTTTTGTAATGTTGACCCATTGTTGTTCATTTTGTGTGCAGTACATATTATATGCCTCTACTGTATGATGCTTTGTGATATCCATAGCAGCTTGTACATCCACACCAGCATCATTTTTGGATATTTTGAGGTGTGGCTTTTTTTTTATATAATTGGAGTCTTTCTTTTGATAGCTTTTCAAATTTTTTATAAGTGTTGGATAAATCACTGTAAGTAGAATAGAAATCACTAGCTTTTATAAAAGAATGTTTCATTTTATTTTATTTTACTTTATTTTTTATTATTATTATTTTTTTTTTGGTGCAATTATTTATTTCGAAAGGAAGAAAAATATTTTGATTACTAATTAATTTTATATCAAAACTAAATTACATATAAGCTAATTACGTATTTTACTATTTTTTTTTGGTACGATTATATTTTGATTACTAATTAGTTTTATATCAAAGCTTAATTACGTATGAGCTAATTATGTATTTTATTATTTTTTTTTTGGTACAATTGTATTTTGATTTAATATCATTTTATATCAAGGCTTAATTACATATGAGCTAATTACGTATTTTATTATGTAAGAGGTCAGGGTATTAAGTAATAATATCTTGGATCACTGGATATTTGTGAATTGATCCCAGGCAGTGATAACAGAAATACATGACTGATACTAATCAGCCGCTTACGTGGCCGATCAGTATCAGTTATGTATTTCCGTTATCACTGCCTGGGATCAATTCACAAATACCCAACGATCCAAGATATTATTATTACAAATATTTGATTTGGAATAATTTTTTTTAATGACTTTTGTCTTAATAACTCATATAATAAATCATTTTTCGTTTCATTATTACCAACAGTAAATATTGACCTCGAAGTGTTTAGCTCTTTTATGAAGAATTCAAATTATTTGTTAATAATAATTGCCATAAATCTACTTGATTTTTGAACACATAGTTTTTACTTAATAATTGTAAAACATTTTTTGCCCATTCTATAAATTTCAATTCTTGAATTATCACTTAATTGTTCAGGAATTTTCTCCAGTTCTTGACGCGTCTAGTTATATCAGATAAAGAATATTTAAATTTTAAATTAAATAATGATAAATTAGTGAACAAGATTGTTACAAATACCTCAGACAACTTGGTTTCAATCTCTTTCTAACAAATAAGCAAATCGGACTATTTTAGTCTAAATAACTATATCAAGATCATGGGGTATTTAGTAAAAATACCCTGTGTACCTAATACCCAATGGCTCAGAATATTTTTATTACTAATTTCATCACACCGATTCTTTCTCATAATCCAAAATTCTTTGTTCAAAAAACTATTACAATCATTTAATATATAAGAATAATATATATTTAGTTATTAAAATTACTGAATTAATAGTACGTAAATTTTACAATTTATTAATATATATAAACATACATTATTTCATCTTGCCTAGCATTTTCAAAACTAAAGCCATCATTAAGATGTTTTTGTGATGGATTTTTTACTACATAATAATCTAAATCAAGTCTATGTGCTTTGATTATTATTTTTAACCATTTATTGTAAGTTTCTTCTTTAATGGTATCAGGTTTTATTTTCCCTAACAACTATATTGTTTCTATCCAACAACTATTCCTTCTTCACAACTACCATTTTTTTAACAACAACCTTTTCCCTGATATCACTTTTCCTGATATCACCACTCTCCTGCACCACCACTTTTTTGACACACATGCCTAATTATTTTGCCATATAGCTTTTTTTAATACACTATCTAACACAATAATTTCTATACATTATTTTATCTTAATATTTTTCTAATATAATTACTTAATAGTTAAATAATAATAATAATAAATAAAATAAAATAAATAAGTAATAAATAATAAGAAGTTTACTAAGTACTAGCCTGGATGATTTTTATTAAAAATCGGTCATTATATAAATTATATAAATATAGTAATTTAGCTATTTATTTAACTAATACATTTTAGTATTTTATATAATTAATATAGTGAATTCTACAAACTTCTTTTTAACTAATTGAATTTCAGCAAAAAAACTTTGTTAGAAGATATGTTATACATTATATAAACCTTAATATATAACTCATTCTAGCCAATAAATTTATAAACAAAATTTTTATTATTAATAATTACTAACTATATTAATAATAATAAAATAATTTAGATATAATGATAAGTATTTATGATTTTATTTTGTAAACTTTATAGTTATTAGCAATAACATTATAACCTTCAATTAATAATCTGAATTTGTATATAATGTTTATTTTAAAATTAAAAATTAGTCTTTGCTTAACTAATAACTATTTTTCTATATTAATACCTCAATTTGTGTATTTTATTCTATATTTTTTTAGCAACTGTGTTATTAATAACGTTATATATAAAATAAATAAATATAAGATATTCTTGTTATTGTTTGTAGGATTTGATAGTAATAAGCAAAATATTCTTCTTGCACAAAGGCTAATTGTGGATAAAAGTGAGAACTCCCATATTTGGCTTTTTAAACAAATTCTCAAGCTTACTAATATTTAGCCAACAGTAGTTATAATGGATTTAGATTCTGCAGTTGATGCTGCAATAAAGAAAATATTCTCAACAACATACCAAATACATTGTGCATTTCATTTATACAAAATCTCTACAAAATCTTCGAAGTTTAATTGGAAGTCAATATGGTCAATTTCTCAAGAACTTTTATCTATATAGAAATAGTTTAGTTCAAACTATCTTTTACAAATGATTTACAAAGTTAACTAATAATTATTTGAAAGTAAGCCTTACTTATACAATTTTTATAAAACAAATTGGGCTTATTAATTTGTGTTTTAAATTTACTAGAGATATGATCTCAATATCAAGAGTTAAAGCCATGGATATGTGTCTTGAAATAATTATGTTATTACTGTATTTGCGCACATGTGCGTTATTTCGAAATTCCCTTTTTTTTTGAAAATTGTGTTTAACTCAAAATAACGCCCATGCGCGACCCAAAATAACGCGCCACCTAAAATATACCATATTACATATTTTGATCGAATTTCAGATTAAGTCCATTAATAAAAGTAGGGCTTCCTCTTGTAACACAAATTTGTCAAAATTACCGCGTCTCAAAATAACGCGCAGATGCGCGTTATTACGCGCAAATACGTTAAGGAGCCCAATAAATTAAGTATCAATTTCCTTTCTTGAATAATGGATCAGGACTTGGTGCCTTTTAAAAATATCGAATCGTATTGAAGGTACAAGGGAGACAGTACTGGTTTCATAAAACTAAAAGATATAAAGTAGGGATGTTAACAGACTGCCCGAACTGGTCTAATCTATTTATTTATTATTATTTTTTTTTAAAAATGGATTGGATATTTTTACATTAAGTTGTTCACACGATACAAAAAATTTAAACGCAATTTTTTTATTCCTCCTCTTGTAAGCAATGAAAGCGTCAGATATTCACTGCCGTCATAGCATTATCAAGGCACAAAGTAAAGTTTCAAGTTCTTAAGATTCTATTAAAAGAAGCTATTTTAGAAAAAAATCATGAAATTAACTTCCTATGACCTTATTAAGAATAGCTCTTTAATTCTATATGCATTAATCGCATTAAAGTTTTAATAGTTATTTCACATATAAACACTATTTCTCAAAAGTTCAATAATTTTTCATTATTTCAATATTGCATTTGGAAATTCAAAATTCACGTTTGTAGTTTGAATTCAGGTGAAAGTATTATGCCGTAAATTTCGGATGTAATTTTTGCTTTATACTTACAATATTAAATGTAAAATTTGTTATTAAATAATATAATATAACAAATCATAAAATAAAAACCATATTTAACAAATATAACAATATAAAATAAGTATACCTTTAAGCAACTTTTTTTTCATGAAATAAAAAAAATAATGGAATGAGTCGCCTTGTGTTTAAGATGAATAATTATATATGTTAGTGATGGTTAGGAAATAACTTCAATTGAATTCAAACAATTATTGTAGTTTACCCAATTTTTTGAAGTTAATGTCCCAGCACGATCTTTCTAAATATTTGCGGCGGAAATGTGGTTGGCTAAATGTTATATAAATGAACTATTGAATGTTAACCTCACAAGACACCTAAAAATTAAATTTTGAACAGAATGCCTTGGATTATAAAATAGCAAATAAATACCTTTCCGCCGACTTTCAACACTCTAATTAAAAAAAAAGGATGATACACATTAATCTCTTGATTCCTATTAAAATACTAATAAATAGCGAGTTTATTTTAAACTTATTGTGAAAACATGCAGTTACCTCACAACTTGGTCAACTCCCCTCTTAACATTCTCGACAGTTTCTGGTTTTGGATCCCATACATCACCTTCATCACTCATCAATGCGTCCATCGTACCTGATTATCATGTAATAGATTATAAGAAATATGTAAAATTTGTATATAAAGCTTTTTTTTTTTTTAAAAAAAAAAAAAGAAGCCGTCTACCTTTATCAATAATTACATCAAACATCTCATCTGGAAATTTTAGATCTCGAATATCCATTACTAACCCTAATAATGGTTATGATAATAATTTCACATTATAAATAAAAAAATTATAGAAAATGGCATATATAACGTTACTTACACGACATTCCAACCTTATCAATGCATCGATTTCGCATGTTCTCAATCACAATTTCTGAAAAATCAACATTTGTTATATTATGATATCCTGCATCATACATATCCTCAGATAGTGCTAATTTAATATCATAACATTAAAAACATAAGGTCATATAATTGAAATCTTTTTTATTGGAAAAGTAAATCCAAAAGTACGAACTCGAATTTCCACAACCTAACATCAAAATTGAAGCATCTTTATTTTGTAACTGTTCATCAAATAAAGGCTTTAAATCTTTATACGTTTTAAACCAATCGAAAGTAGTGTTTGATGATTCTCTATAAAAGATATCAAAAAAAGAAGTATTAATGGATTAAATGAAAACAAAAAATCATTTAAAAAATTGCTTGTTTACTTGGAATAACGTTGATTCCAATATTCTTGAGTCTTATAAGAAGAAACATCATCAGGAATTACATCAACTGTTTAAAATTGAGCGAAGTTAGCTAACATAATATCATTAACGTTAAAACAATTATTTATACTTTTTGATAATTGCAATTTGAAGTCATCGATCAATCTCGTGTAACGCATGAGACAGCGGGGAAGCAAATCCAAATTTTCTGGAAATGGGCCACTTAAAGCCAGGTACATCACGAAAGTTTCTACTGCATACGGCCAATCAAAATCATGAATTTTCACATTTGAACTTTACAACTTCTACGGACTCAATCATGTGAGATTGCACTGTCCCTAGGCTTTTGCTATGCTGTTAGGAAGAATAAGGCATGTCAGTAGACTGTCCCGTCCTAGTCACTTCGACAACCCTATTGGATTTATTAAGACAAAAAGAACTAATCGATTCTTATTTCGGGTTTTCTTCTGCGTCGCTCAAATAAAGTATTATAGTATGCAATTTTTAACCTATCAAATCTTCTAAATTAGGCATTATCAGACCCTATTAATTATTGAAGCTAGCTTTCAGATTTCTCGAATTCGATGATAGCACTCATTTATTATTAGTTAAGAAAAAACAAGTCAAAACAGAAAAAAGTAATCAAATGAGGCAAGTGTTGAATCGTCAACGAAATTGTAATAGTAATATGGGCTGATTTATGGAATCAGTCCATATGTTGACTAATAATTATGCTTTTTATTACAAAGACGAATTATAAACTCGAGAAAAACCGCCGACAATAATAAAATTTTCTATCTAATCCAACTCGCAAAATAACATAAACAGCTCTAAACTTAAATACTCAAAATTTTAAAGTAATTACTACAATTTAAAAGAAAATCTAGTTTTATATTTGACGATAAAAGCAAATAATTGTCTTTGTATTATTATTATATTTATTACACGGCTCCTAATTGCTCACCATGACCTTTTTTACTGATATTCTCACGGTTGATATTTCACGGATTTTATGTCCGCCGTGAAAATATCAACCGCAGTAAAAAAGTCATGGGTGCCCTAATTTCTCCCCCAAGTTGTGATTGGATGTATGAAATCCCGTCTTTCACGCCACCTTAGCACAACCGCAAAATCAAAAACATCGTTTTTCTTCAATAAAAAAAATTCCAAATTATTTTTATTAAGCGGATGTATTTTATTTGCACTTCCAGAATTCTTTCTGCTAGTAAAAAAAAAAAAAATCGAAATAATCTAAAACACTACTGCACTAACGAAAATAAGTACTTGGTACTTTATTCTCGAGAATAAAATTTTGCCGAGCATATATTTAATAATGTGATTCAGCTATTATCGTTATCGCCATCGTTATGCATCAAATCCGCCGGCATTTACAAGTTTGTAATTTCGAAATTCCTTAACTATATTTCTGGGCCGCGGTTTTTACTTTTGTTTAAAAAATAATTGACACGAACATTTGAAATGTTTTTGAGTTCATTTTTATTTATATTATACAATACTACAAATAAATAAAATGCTACTGAAAGTGCTAATTAATAGATTTGGTTTAATACTAATGCTATAATGTAACTCAAATTCTCAAACCCCATTTTCCCGAAATGAAATAATTAATCGGTTCTTCCAGGAAAATAGCTTTCGGAAATCGCATAGTAGCTGATACAATACTGCTAGTATACTAATTAGTAATGTTGAAAATAATTGCTACTGCTAAATTGCAAAATAATTACAGTAGTAAATTTTTTATACACTCACAAAAATAAAAAAAACTAATACTTATTTTGTTTTTCGGATTTTCGTATAGCAGTATGACTTAAAGTAGGTATGTTTATTTCAATTGAAAATTTTACATGATACAGTAAATTTATACAGTAATATTCGATAAAGTTGGCGAAAATCTATAATCGTTCACACGAATTTTATTTACTAAAAAAAAACTTGAAAATGCTAAAACTCAAAAAAACAAAATGTTAGTACTAAACAATTATTTTAAAAAAAAAACTTTTAGTCATTGCGAAAATAATATTTAAGTAATTTATTCTTTAATTGCGGCACGTTATGTAATTGGTTTCGTTCAATGGAAACCGATATTAAACCGTGTTCTCAAGCATCTCAATTAATTAAAGCATCACAATCAATGACGACATTTATAGTATTGAATTAAATGCTTGAGCGTACTCTTTCAATTTTTCAAAATTTTGTTATGCCTCTAAAAACCTAATAAAATTTTTTTTTATTCAACCAGCTGCCGAAGCTTCAACTTCAGTTTCACTGGCTTCGCCTTTTAATTGTTTACCAATTAATTTTTGTTGCAACAGAATCAACGTATGGAGTCGTTAGCGAAAATTGCTTTGCGGAAACAAGGAGTAAATTTTTTTAAAAAAAAAAATTTTTTATAGGCAATCTATAGTAATTCTATAGTTGCTATTTCGCACTAAAAGTAGTATAGGTAATACGAAAAAGTTATAACCTTAATCATCCGTTAAATACAGAAAAACATCTATCCAATATCTTTAAATTTAAGTGAATGAAAAACAAGCATTAAAAATAGCGACTATTTTTATTTAGATAATTCATTGTTTATTGTGTAAAAAAGTGTAAAAGTAATGCTTGAGCGACCTTAATAGTAAATTTTTTTGAAGAAAAAAGATGCTCATCAAAATGGCAGCTCACTTGATTAATTTATTCAATCAAAAATTTGCCTCCGATCCATTGAGTGAGGTGCTTGAGAACATCCTCAGTCAAATTGAAATTTTTTTATTTGAATCCTATAGACCTATAGAATTCGATTAAAAAATTTCATTCAATTTGGTCGAGATATTTTCGTTTAAGTGCTTATACTTTTTTATACGTAATATCTCATAAGTTCATTGTACCCGATAACTAAGATTTAAATTTGTGAATCAAATGCTTGGATTTGACGTATCCGAATTTTAGCTTAATTTTATGAATTCGCCATGATATAGATTCAAGAATTTGTTGTTATAATATTTTCTAGATCTTTGAAAATACTGAATTGAGAGAATGCATTTATTAAATGTAGTCTTAAGGCTACAAAGTTATAAATCCACACAATGATTTGTATTAGAGCTATCGTGATTTCCGTATAAAAAAATTCTGTTAGGCCACACAAAGTTAATTTTCGTTTTTACATAACCCATTTTTTCAATTTTCAAAAAGAAATTTTTTTTTTAAAGTCCCAATTGTGGCAATTACACTATTTTTGTCGCCCAATAGAGATCTTAATTTCCCGGAATCATCCAATAAGGCTGTTAAAAAAAAAATTAATTGCAATGATTCCATGCTATGCAAAACAAAAATTAACTTGCATGGACTTGGATATGAACATGGGTCTATTAACTTACAGTAGATAATATATATATATATATATATATCTGACCCATTGACCGGAATTTTGAAGCACTATGTAATGCAAACGAAAAATCAACTTTGTGTGGCCTTACAGAACTTACCGTCTATTGTAAAGAAACTTAAGATTTCAATTATAAAAAACTCGGCTACAGAATTTATGGCTAGTATGTGGTTAAGGTTGTGTTCATTAATTTTCTATCATAAAGAATCTGTAGAGAACTTACTGACTATAGTGATACATAGTAATGTTGTCAAGAATGGATTAGTTAATATTGGAATTATTGTGATTTCATCTTAATTTACTATAAAAATTCTGTTATTGAACTTACCATCTCGCGGGTAACATAGTAGTAACAGAAAAATTTCACGATCAAATAATTGTAACCCAATCAATGATAAATTGCATAAATTTTGTATTTGATATTATATTCTGGTTGCATTATGAGATTCAGAATGATCAAAAAACACTTGATCCTGCCATTACTATGTTACTTCCAACTCGCACAGTATATGAAAAATTCAAAACCTCACCACAAAACTTATAGACAATTGAGATGAGACTTAGTGTGTTGTTGAGTTGGTTTGTATATAAATTAGCATGATTTCTATCATTATTCTATTAAATGCTAAATATCTATTTAATAAATTGATAGTTTTGAGTTTGACACTATTTACCAAAATGGGATACATATTTGGGTTTTGGTTATGAACATACTGATTTCCAAACCTAAACTAAGTAGAATGCCATAATACAAAGCTATGATTTCTACGATTTACTGTAAAAAAATTTTTTAGTACAAATGACACGTAAGTTTTTTAATCAATAATGAAAAAATTAATGTCACAAATCATAATGAAATCAGATTAAAATGAAACTGGGAACCTTTCTTGCTTATTTTTAAAGCTTATAAAACCCACTTATACTCTTTTATTAATAAAACTAACTCTAAACCCTAA
>CAJVPY010001484.1:0-19261 GCA_910591965.1 Dentiscutata erythropus | reverse complement strand
TATATTTCGCAATATTGCGAAAGTTATTACGTAATATTACGGTTTTCTTACGCTTCGTAAATTATTGCGCAATATTATGCCCTATTAAATTTGCTGATGTAATTGCAGGGCGGTTACTAAGGAAGTAAAAGTCTCATATAGCAGGTCACATATAGGTACTTAAATTAGTAACTGGGTGAGCTAATATATATAAAAATATAGATAGTTGTATATATACTCATGACATTTGTAACCAAAATACCTTAGTGTTAATCTAATAAACAGTATTGGCAAGACTGCTAAATTAAAAAAAGTATAGTATAACATTATATTGGCATAGTGATAAATTTTTGATTAGAAAATGCTGCTTCATGGCATTTTTTAAATAATCAAAAAAATTATCACTTTTTTTTAAAACATCTTTAATTCGTATAGTGCAATATAATATAAGTATGGATGATGTATACATCATGTAAAATAATAAGCATGAATGACGAAATAAAAAGATAGTGATTTATAACATAAATGGTATAATACTCATAATCAATAATAGCTATGCTATATATAAAGTAAGTTATCTGTTATATGTATTATTTAATAAATATTCATATTAAAAATTTAATTAAATAATTTATAGTTTTTTATAATTTGAAACATTAATTCGTGATCCGTCTAAGAACTATAGTTTTTTTATAATTTTTATAATAAAATTTGGGGTATATTTAATATAAGTCTTATAATAGAGTGGAATCTGGCGCTGCTTTTTAAGTAAAGTTATTTTTTTACTAAGCTAATCTTTTTTAAGTTCTAACAAATGTTGTAGAGCATATTTCTGCGATTCTAATGGTAGTAAAATTGTTAAAATTGGTTTGGTGATTCTTGAGATGTTTTAACTTTTCTCTTTATAATCATATAAAATTTCTTTACAAATTGTAAGAGAAAAGTTAAGATATCTCAAGAACTACCAGACAAATTTTAACAATATTACTACCATTAGAATCACAAAACCGTGCTCTACAACTTTTGTTAGAACTTGAAGAAAGATTAGCTTAGTAAAAAAATAACTTTACTTAGAGAGTGGCGCCAGATTTCACTTTATTATAAGACTTATATTAAATATGCCCCAAATTTTATTATAGTTCTTAGACGAATCACGAATTAATTTTTCAATAATTTAATATGTAAGTGAAAAACAGAGAAGTAATACGTATTTCATAAAGAATTTTATTAATAATAAAATATATACATTATTGTCCGAAGCGAAGCGTAGAACTCATACTTCTACGTTAAGTGATAACCAAAATTACCTTTTTGATATATTTAGTAAAAATATCAAAAACACAATTGTGGCATTTTCCGTCTGTGACGCTAAAGTTAACCTTATTTCGACTTCTAATAAAAGTTGTAGGAGCGTGTCTTGCGATCTAAATGGTGGTTAAAACGTTAAATTCGGCCCAGTAGATCGCAAGATATAAGTATTTTTGTCTTTGCGATTATATGTTTTCTTTATAAATAAAGAAGAAAGCATATAGAAGTAAAGACGAAAATACTTATATCTTGCAATCTACTGGGCTGATTTTAACGTTTTAATCACCATTTTGATCGCAAAACAGTATTCTACAACTTTAATTATAAGCTAAAAAGAAATTGACTAAGTAAAAATTTAAAAATCACAATATTTTTTATAATTTTATTAATAAAATTATAGAAAATAGTAAAATCCACAAAAGTTTACTACAAAAGTTTACTACAAAAGTCTACCTTCATGTTCTAAGTAAACTTGTTCTACGCATAAAAATACATCAGATTGGTATACGTTTACATTAGAATTTTAAATTTTAAGAGAAAAGATACTTAATTTTGAATTTTTGATTAAAAATCCAAAATTAAGCATCTTTTTTTCTTAAAATTTAAATTTATAAGGTAAATGTATACTGATACGATGTATTTTTATGCGTAGAACAAGTTTACTTAGAACATGAAGGTAGGCTTAAGTAGTACAATTTTGTGTATTTTAATATTTTCCAAAATTTTATTAATAAAATTATGGGAAATATTGCAATCCACAAAATTTTATTATCAAACTCTACCTTAATGTTTTAAGTAAACTTGTTCTATGCATAAAAATACATTGTATCAATATACGTTTACAATATAATTTTAAATTTTAAGAAAAAAGATGCTTAATTTTAAATTTTTAATCAAAAATCCAAAATTAAACATCTTTTCTCTTAAAATTTAATTTATAAAGTAAAAGTAATTTTTAAATTTAAGAGAAAAGATATTTAATTTTGGATTTTTGATCAAAAATTTAAAATTAAGCATATTTTTCTCTTAAAATTTAAAATTATAATATGGTGTATTTTTATGCATAGAACAAGTTTACTTAGAGTATAAAGGTAGGTTTAATTAGTACATATTTGTGGATTTTAATGTTTTTATAATTTTATTAATAAAATTATAAAAAATATTAAAATTTACAAAATTGTACTATTTAAACCTACCTACATGCTATAAGTAAACTTGTTCTACGTATAAAGATATATTGTATATATTTATTTAAAATTTATGCTTTGGACTCACACCGGTTCCCGGTTTCTAGTTTGATAAATAAATTACATTGACTAAGTACTTAGAAAAGAGACCAAATTAAAAAAAAACAAATTGAGAAAAATTGATTTTTATAGTAATATAATATGTATATTAGAATAAACTATACTTACAAGCTAGATAATATAACTAATATTTAATAGAGTTCTATAATAATATTATTTTATAAATAGACTTATACCTACAAATTAAATAATACGTAAATAAAAGAGAAAATATTTAATAACACTTTTGATTATAGTTACTGCCTTGCTTAAAAAATAGGGTTTTGTAATTGTAAAAAGATTCTAAAATTTTAATATTTGCTTAGAAGTTTGGTTTAATTTATATTATCCTGCCAGCATGAAACTTTCAGGTTTCACTATATACATATTATAGTATTGAGATTAAATAGTTCATAAAAGTTATGTTCTTTAGCTATTAGTATGTATTATAGTATTATTTAGTAATTATGTGCTTGAGCTTTGATTGGTCAATATTTATAAAAGTCAATTGACTTGTATGTCCCTGGACTGTCGACTTGATTGATCTGCCCACTTTAAAGAACCCCTAAAAATAGTAATTTTCTATTATTGTAACACAAAGCTTATAATACAAGCTATATTTTTTATTAAATAAGTTCTAAATCTTTTTTATATAATTCAAATTTATTTTATAAAATTATTTAATAATTTTAAAAATAAAATTGCTTTGAATAGTATACTACAGGTAGTATGCTAAAATTTGTAGAAAATAGTGATCAAAAAATATTTTTTATTTCAACAACTTTATTAATAATAATATTAAAAAAAATTTTGCCAAACTAAACTTCAGTATTTAAAAATTTTTTAGATATATAATTTTTTAGATTTTTAAACTATTCTTCTAACTGTACTACCAGTAGTACAAAAGGTGAAATCCTATCTATTAACATTAGGGGTTTTGACAATTTATAATTATTAATTAATACAAATATTTTGAAACCGTGTTTTTCGTGTTTAGAGATTTGCGTTTCTCAAATTTTACGGATTATTAACTTGATGAAGGTGTATCACGTATAGCAAACCGTGTACAACCATGAATTGATGATATAATGCGGTAATTAATATCTCTACTAGCATCTTTTTTCCTGTACAAATGGAGTCCTGGCTCAAAAATATATTAATTGTGTTATTGCTCCCGTATTGTTTGTTTTATAATTCAATCTCTGCCAATACAGAAAAAGAAGTTTTTACTTCTAAGACAGAAATCATTCTAGAATCACTTTTCCATGAAGTCAACAACTGGAGTACGCAAGAAGGTCTTTTGGTGGGCTAATTTAATTATTAATTATTATTGCTATTTTAAGCGTGAATTCTAAAAGAATCATAGCTGAACAATTACATAATGTTACTTTGTAAAGACCTTAAAGCCACCATATACAATCCAACGCTACGAACGCGTCATACCTTACAAAAATTCTGAGGAATTCAAAAGTACGGAACAAAGTGAAAAAGAAAAATGGTATATTCTTGACGAATTAGAAGAAGGGAAGACGTATGAGACAAGAGTATCTTATGCTTCAACGGTATGTGTTTATTCATTTTGTATTAGAACAGTTAATGATAAATTAAAAATTTTAATTTATTAAAATTTGCAATAAGTCGCCCACAATCTTCGTGTTAAATATAATGGATTTCAAAGAAGCAATGAAAATCTTGAAAAAAAATAACGCGACAGATGAACAGGTAATTTTAAATTGGGACATCGGTTTCTCATAATAATCTAATATGTTTATACTTATGATTTATACCAAGGGTTCTAATTTAAAGTTGAGTACTACAAAGAAATTTCTCAGAGCGAGAGCAATTTATGATGGTGTGTCTATCCATCGTGGCAGAGATTCCAGACCTGTAATTTACAACGTTGGTAAGGCAATTTTTCTCTTTTTTTTTTCGGTTTACTAATAAATATAGGTTCATAATATTCATATCATTCGGATAGTATTGGAAACGCTTGTATATGGAGTCCCAGGGGTGGCGATAAATTTAATACTTGTTTTGGCCATCATTATAGTAGTGACCAATTTTATATTTGTGCCAAAGATATATAAAGCTTTGCGGAATGTTATAGAAGAGAAAGATAAAAAAGAGTAGACTATCATTAGATTACGTAATTTTATTCTATAATCTCTGGAAGATTTAAAAACTGTACATCATATAATCATAATTGAGCTTTTAATTATTGAAATGAGAATGTGTAATATGCAACTGCAGAAATAAATCGCCAATCACAAAATTTTCTTCGCGTCAAATAATGAAGTTGAGATCTAAATTTACCAATTTGGGATTATGCAGAGTTCCAATAATATTACGAGTTTCTCAAAATGTCCGTAACGGTAATGTCAAACACTTTTGACAATAAATTTTACAGGAGTAAATTAGGAATTTTAGATGTATCACGAAAATAAATATATAGAATATATCGATATTTTTTTTTAAAGATTAAAAGTTACTATTAAAATTATAATTCTGGCCAGATTAACATAATTCTAGCCACTTTTACTAAAACTCTACGTCCCAAACCCTTCCCGAACACTCTAAAGTGTTGTTTTTAAATAAGATTCCCATAAAAAAAAACTGCATTAATCATAATCCAATTAATCAATTAATCAGTTTAGTAAGTAGATTTCATGATTACTGTATTTTTAAATGAAGCATTCTGTATTCAAAAAATATCGCATGTGACAAAATTGACGGTGCATTTCTCACGGTCCCGAAATTGATGTCAACATTTTCTCATCGTTTTTTTTTCTCACCGTTCTTTTTTCTTTTCCGCCGTTACTTTGTTCCACTTCCACATAGTTAGGTTGTTCGGTGATTCCGGTCTGACCGGGTGAATTACTGATCAGTCGTCCTATGTGGTCGCAGTTTCAACTTCTCTTTTTTTATTTCAGCATCGTGTTTTCTCGCGTTTACGAAGTTGAAATTACAGCTATATAGCTGATAGGTACTTTTTTTTTATTTCTGTTTTATATATGGGATCTTTGCTAACAAAATGACCCTCCGAGGCTATGTTGATTTTGTGAATAAAAATTAAATTTGCCTTATCCAATTTGAATGGAATTTTTTTCATTCGTAGATTCTATTGAGATTTACAAAATAAAAAAAAGTTTATTCAAATTGGATTACTAGATAGCTGGCAAATTTATTTTTTATTCACAAAATCAACATAGCCTCGGAGGGTCATTTTAATAACAAAGATCCCATATCGATATTATGTTTTGCTTTATTTTTTATTTAATATAATATCTTGTTTTTATTTATAGTCAGTGTTGGCAATTTTACCGGCCAATTCGGCCAAATTCATATGTTTTTTTGGCCGAATTGGCCAATTTTTTGGCCGAAAAGGCAAACAAATTTGCTTTGGCTGGTAGAATTGCCAACACTGTTTATAGTGATTCGATAATCCGGTTATCGTCTTTTTCTTGTTGGTTCAACCAACCTACCCCCGAAAAACCGATGTACTGAGATTACATATGCGTTAAACTACTTAGTCACGAGAACTGGCTTAAAGTGTACAATTTGAATGAAATTCCTTATGATAGTTTTTTGACTAAGGCACGGAGGCTTTGGAACAGTGTATAAAACAAGTACTCCTAAGCTACCAGTAGATTACGTGGCAATTAAAGAAATAAAACTGCCATAGCGAGCAATATTAGCAGGTTTATAGATTGATAGATTGTCTTGTCTCTGGGGGGAAACGGCCCTTTTTTGTTTCGTTGTTTAAAGAAGGGTATGAACTAATATAAACAACGTTGTGACAAAACGATCCATAAACGTGTGGGCAAAATGGGCAAAATGGTCAAACTGTCACAATTATCTGTTATTACCATTGATTCGTTTTCAGAAGCCGAAAAATGCGAATCACTTTACCGATGACTTGGTACACCATCGGTATCGTATTTTATCATTTCGAGATCTTTTTAAAAGATCTGAATTGAAAAATAATCGAATAAACTCTTGTCTTTATTATACACTTTTTTTGTAGATTTAGTTTTTTTTCACAAATTTAAACTCCTTAGGGTCACATGATGCAAACCTCCTCGTGGTGTGAGAACAATTTGTTCGATGACTAATGTGCGTCACTATTACTAACAATTTAAAGCTTCGAACTCGAGTTATTGTATAAATTTAAGAATTCCTTTAATGTATCAGTAATTATAAAAATAATTAATAAAAATGAAAGTTATACTTTTATTTAGTTTGGCAAAAAAAAATTATAGTTATTAAATTATCATTCAAATAAGTTTTTACGTTTAAGGATTTTTTTGATCTTATAAATCGGCATTATCGCGCTATAGATAGATAATCGAACATGTGACTTATTCGAGATTTGATCCTTTGATGACACGAAGCAAAACTGCTCTGATACTTCTACAGTATATTAGGCAACATCTAAATCCATATTTTCAATTCAAAACTGCTCTGATACTTCTACAGTATATTAGGCAACATCTAAATCCATATTTTCAATTTTCTTTTATAAAAGTCAAGAAAAATTGTTCATTATGCTATATTTCTAAACTACAGTTCATGACTAATTATCGATTATATCGATTTTATTTTTTTTATAAATTAACCGGTAATTTGTTCTAGGTCATACACCAAAATCATGGTTCCCGAGTTTGGTTGGCGAGCCGAATCTCTACCGATTATTAAATTCTATAGTATTATCTCTAGTCTAAACTGGTAATTGTGCATGTTTCTTTGTCCAGAAATTTGCAAATTTTAGTAAATGTTAGAGACAATTAAAATTTTTTTAAAAATCGATTAAAAATCGATTATAGCCAACTAATCGATTAGTTAATTAATTAATCGATTAATACCCCGATCACTATATCAAGATCACGGGGTATTATTATTACTAACTGACTAGTCGACTGGTTGGTATATCAAAATGGCTCGGATATAATTGCGTGCCATTAATTACAAGATCAAAGTATGATATATACCATATAAAACAACCAGTCGATTAGTCAACTAATCGGTTAACTATTAATCTGCGATTAATCGTCGACAATCGATTAATTGTCTAATTCGATTAATTAATCGATTAATCGATTAATCGATTTTTGATTTTCGATTTGGAACGCTACTTTGTATATTGTTTCCATTGTTCCTGTAAGAATGCCAACATTCTGCTTTCTTTAACAAGTATACGACCTTTTGTATCATGACGTATGAAAAAAATTCCGTAATCATTCATCCATAATAATATTGGAGCCAATTGGGCTTTTTCAAAATTAAACAAAAAGTTGTACGTTTTATAAAATAAATAGGATTTTTAAATAATATTTTTTGCTGTCGAATTATAAACCGGAAAAATAAAAAGATTTCTTAATTTTAATTTTGAAACTCCATTCTGTAAATTTAATGGATAAATATTGTACAGTAACTTTTTAATTCTATCTCATTCATGTCAACTTAATGAAAATTATTTATCAACGCGTTTATAATAAGCTATTCAAACTTGTAATTCAGGTTTGTTTTAGTTTTTTTTTTTGTTATACGTAAAAATATTTCTACCCGGCCAAACGGGTTATCCGGATAACCAAAAGGTCTAACCGACAGTTAACCTGGGTAGGGGTTTTTGATCGAGTCCAATTCCTAAACATTTTTATTTTAAATTGAAGACATGCAAAGTGGATTTAGAACTAGGTTAGCTCAAAACTCTTTAATAATTTAAGTGAACTTAAAATTTCGGTTTAACTTATATGTATTTAGAATCAATTAAAGCTGATTCTAAATCTGGCAAGATTCCATTTTGACGTACAACATTATCTATAAATCCTAGTTATATAGTAAATATTAAGATCGTTAATTAGGTGATATATTACCTTTAATTTATTTGCATTAATGTTGATATGGGCGGATAAATTTTTAATAGTATTGATGGTTCTGAGATGAATAAAAGAGCAATATGAATCTTAAATGATACCGTATGTGTGCCCGGGATATTCCCTAGTTCATGTCATGTACCCGGGTACTCATATGGGGATATACCATATGAATACTTCTATGTTTTTAATGTTTTACTATTACATGCCCGGGCATATAAGTATGATACCCTCACACTTATATACCCGGGTATAAATCAATATTTGGCATTCAAAATCACCGCAGGGTACAGCCCACGGGGAGTGCACATGTCACAGAAATACGGTATATGTTTAACAAATAAGTTCGTTAATTTTATCTGAGATGAACCCCACAACAATATGGCCGGTGTAAGATCTTCGTGATGATAATGCATCAAAAACAAAAAGTTATGATTGATTGAGGTGGCAGACAAAATGGTCGTGGCGTATTTGTTACAAATGAAAAAAACCGGTTAAAATTTATAGAAGAGGAAATCAAAATATATTTGATATATTTTTTTAAACATTTTTGATGTTTTATCATCTATGTACTATAAATAAAATAATTCAGTAAATTTACAAGCAAAATTAAATTAATTACATAATGAACAAATCTGGGGTATACTTTAAATATCGTTTCTAATACAGACACGCTAAATCATTTATCGAAAATAAAAAATATTCGGAATTTGGTTATATTTATTTTTTATTTAAAAAAACTAATTAAAATCAAACAGTAACTTAGCCGTTTAGCTGCTTAGCTGGCTGATAGTTTGTTCAGCCGGCTAATAACGGCTAACGATATTAATTACAAAATTCAAAGCAAAAAAAACAACCAATATTACAACTGAATCTCTGTTATACGTCGAATTAAATTTTTGCATTAGGCCAAAAATAATTATAATGCTACTAATACCTACACTTACCTTAACATAGGGTTCACCCTAATTCTAATTAAACTCAGTATTGAAATTTTGATCTGACACAAATTTGAATTGACATATAACATGCATAAGCTTTAGTAAACATCTCTATTCGTTTGAATACTTTTCTGTTTCCAAGAATTTAGTTTGCAATTTTAAAATTCTATAGTCTAAAAACAGTCGAAATATTTACAGTAAACCTTGAATCTAAAAAGTTATTTATTTTTGAATGTTGATATATATTATTGGCTAAGCCGCTAAGCTGTTAAAAATCTAATGGCTTAGCCTAGCCGTAAAAATTTAATCAGCCTGCACGCGTCATGTGGCTCGAGCCTTTGGTGTTGCTATAGCTAATTAGAGCAAAGATTTTCATCAAAAAAATTTTTAAGACCGGATGGTAAGGAATAATTAATTTTCATTTGTTGTGTTATAAAAGATTTAAGTGTAAGCAATTAATAATAAAATATTTCAATAATTTAATGTTCAAGGGTCAGGATCAGCAACAATAAGTAAGGCAAGAAAGTGTGTTCGGCTTTATAGCCTAGTGCACAACATTGCAAAGATTAACTAATATTCAAGAAGAAAATATCATTATTTTTCCATGATCAATAAAATGTTTTGATGAGTTCGGGCCCAAAAACAGAATTACCAGTTTTATATTTACGTGATCAAAAAAGTAGTTAATAGAAACTTGTTTCACAGGATGAAAAAGACAGCTTTTATGGCATGATTGGCTTATTCAACAAATATTAAACCATAAATATTAAATTTGGTTAAGGTGTTATTTTTGTTTAAAGTTCTAAAAAATTTCTATTATAAAAATTTCTATTGACTCACCCCATATCTGATAACGTTGTTCTAAAACAAATGCCAGATTATATCTGTTTTCAATATTTTCGAAGCCAACTGTGGAAAAAAGGAAATATTCATCCGAAAGCATAGGCAGGCAGTAGTGGCCTATGCAGATGATACGACATGGAACGGAGCTAATAGAGATTTGGAGATTTGGTTTATTATAACAGGCCTCCATACGTGCTTGCTGAAAATGTGACTGATGAATTTAATATGAGAATGGATGAATTTTAAAGTTTACATCTACAAACTTCCAAACATGCTACATGAAGTTTGTATTGGCGCAATTATTAAATATTTCAATTGACGTTGTAATAGAACCAATGACAGAACTTAATCTAAGGGCAACTTGTGAGTGTTAATTAATTAGCTATCTCAGTTCTATTCATAATATTAAGTTAATTTTTTTCTTTTTAAAGGAACTCAAGCAAATGGTTTAGGGAAAGAGGCGGATGCCTCATTTCTTCCAGACAAACCACTATCGCTGTGGCCATCGAAATTCGAATTAAAAATTCCTCTTCTGTCACCGATGATTAATTTTTTATTTAATATAGTTCCTGTACTATCTGGAAGTGACGGAAGGTACATCCCATATTGAAAAAAAGATTTTTCAATAGAAACAGTATTATGTTTTACAACAATGAGTTCGTTAACAATTAGGAGATACCAAGCAGGACGCTTGGTTTACAGCATCAGCATTTGAAGTTGTATTCAAATATAAATTTTATTTGATAATGGACCTAATTATCATACTGTAATTCTGAATTAATGGCTATAGTTGGATATTGGCATGAATGGTATGATATTGAAGTTCGCAGTTGGTTATTTTTAGAACCTGGAGAAGCAAAAACAACTGTAGAATCACATCATGTGGCAATTGGTCAAATAATATAAAATGTATATAGTATTTAACTTTACTGCTAAGATGCAATTATAGAGGTTAGGTGTAAAGGTTCAAATTTGAGTTAGCATAAGTTTTTGGGGATTCTGAAAATTTTTACTTAAGATACCAAACATTAATTACTTAGCTAGTTTTTTGGAGTATCTTTAATTCTTTAATTGTTTTATTTAGAAGTGTTAATAAAATTAGCGAATTTTTGATACGTAATCAGAAAAATGTCTCCAAATATAGTTTCATGATAATCGTAAAGGTTCTTCACGATTATGATGCTTATTATTCATAATTGTTGGTAAATTTAAGCATTATAGCTACGCAACTCAGTATAAAACTATTCGATATAAGTGATATTATGACAATTTCGGCAATTTCTAGAGTTTTTCGTATTAAAATTTTAGGTCAATCCATTTGTGACTTTCGTCAATGTCGAAGCCTCTGGGTTTCGTCTAATCAACTGTGTATTAGATCCAACATAAAATATCATATTTATTCGACATATTCTAAATCATCCTTAGGTAAAAAATTTTTAACAATTGATTTTAACAGATACGATTGATTTTAAGTTTGACACTATTGACCGAAAATGAGACATATTTTGGTTTTGATTATTATCCCGAGTGAAATAGAAATTTGATTCCAAAATCCAAACTGTGTAGTGATGCCATAATTCAAAAAAAAAAAAAAAAGGGTTGGGTCGCAACCCTACCAAACAGCTTTCTTAACTCCAGGGATATCACCATTTAAAGCTTTCAGCCTAAATTGATAGCGACATAGCCTTGAATCTCGAAATATACCACGACCCCGACCTGTTTCCACGCAACGATTCTTGATGGCAGTCGGACGTGCATAACGAGGAAAAGAGTTAAGCATAAGTTGCGCTTGCTGTCGAATTTTTTGCGGTAATTGTTCGTTACGCGTGATGTAACGATAGGCTTGTCGAATTAGTTCAGTAGCCGCAACAGTTTCTCGAGTTTTTATATCACGTCGAACCCTAGCATTGCGAAGAACACGGAAATTCATTTCGATCGTTTTTATCGTGTATAAAAAAAAAAAAAAACTAACCCAATGCGCAAAATCTATGATTCATACTTCTGTATTTGTACGACTAATCATTGTTACACGACTTGTTAGATTTATAAAAGATAAACGGTAATCATTCAAGGTCAAATAAACTATGACGTTAACAGCGACTCATTCCCCAACCAAAACCGAAGTCAATCTTCAAAGACTTTTGGCAGTATGTGAAAAACAAGTTTCTGAAGAAAATGGCTTAATACGTGGACCCGAAAAAATGAAATTCATAACAGTATGTATGCCTTAGTCTCTTTGTTATACATTTTTTATATTATCCTTTTTACACAAGTTTCACAATTTTATTTTAATTACAGAATATAAAGTACCTTCGTAAATTATTAGAACAAATAGAAAAGGATGCTGATTAGTAAGTCTAATAAACTATTTGGATAATAATTTTAATTCTTTTTTTCATTGAATTAATAATATTGTTTCTAATTAAGTCAGGTTGATAAAACAGCCACTAGCGAGTACGCGCGTAAAATTCAGAGATTGTCGGATGTAGTTGATGAATTTAAATTGGTAAGTACAATGTAAAGTATAGTAATTTTTCGTTTTTTATGCGTTTAACATTAATGCTTTATAGGTATCACCTGTAACTCGAGCATTTTCACAAGCGCGTCTTGTTAAACATGCACATCAATCTCAAGAAGAGAAAAATAAAGAAAATCAATTGGAATTAAAAATGGTTAGACAGGCTGAAAAAGAATTAAAAGAAGAACTTATGCAGGTATGACTACAATTTATTATTTATTATACGGTTATGTTATATTAACATTATGAAGTCGCAAATCACAATTCAATTTACTTTATTAGCCACCCACACACCCACTTAATACTGAACCTAATGATATGAAAACGTACACCGAAAAAAGGATGGGTATGTATTGACAGATGATATATATTACATGACTTAATGTATACTAACTTTTCGTTATTATATTATACATGATTAGAATTATTTTCTTCGGATGTTTCGGGATCAGATACAAGACAACGAAGGTTAATCTAGATGTTTTTAGAAAGTACCGCCCAATTCATATTCAAAAATGATTTTTTCTAAAGTTTTTTTTCTATTATAGAACTTTTGAGCATGAAGACACATCAAATATTGAAACTGTTCTACAACATCACCAAAAAACGCAAGACGAACTTACAAGTGAGTTAGTAAAAATGGCAGGAAAGTTAAAGATGAATTCGATGACGTTTGGCGATATATTGGCAAAAGATGAAAAGGTTCGTATTTTATGTTCAAGTTACTACATTTTTTAAACTTTTATAGAATTAAAATATATTGTATTAAATAAAACATAATAGACAATAGACGAGGCCCAAAGTATTCTTGGTGTTAATTTAGATAGATTAAAAAAAGAAGGGACCAGGCTAGGTGCTTATGCAGCACAATCCGGCAAAACCACATGGTTGGTATGGGGGGTTGTAATATTTGTTTGTATTACATTCATTTTAATGTTTATGTTAATTCGCATCTCGTAAAGAGTAGCGATAATACAAATAATTGAAAGTAGTCATATTTATAATAGATAACGTTAAATTTATATTATTCTATATCGATATGTAAGCAATATCTAATATCTAATTATGTACACAAAACAGACAGAGATACATATTTTAATCAAATTAAACGCAACAAGTATCTTCTTATTACAGGATCTTGTGCTCTGAAACCATATTTATATAGGTTATAGCATGCATCCCAAACTTTATGGTTTTGTGCATAGCGTAGATATTTCAATTCATAAAAATCAGCAATTTTATTCACCATTTTTTCATCCACTTCACATTCATCGAATATAATGACGTCATCTGGAACAATTGATACATAGTTAATTTGATCATCATCAGGATCATATGTAAATATATCTTCGAGCGGATTGGCAAAACATAATTTTTGGTGAATTCGTATTCTGTGCTATTTGAAAAAAACGTCAGTAGATGTTTGATCGAAAAATTATAATTTAAAATAAATCATACCGGTGCACCAGGTTTCTCTTTTAATATTTTGTATGGTGGCAAGTCTTCTTCTCGTGCAGAAAAACTTGATTGCCTTAACAAAATTTTTTTTAGGTACTAAAGAAAAATAAAATAAAATTTAAAAAGAAAAATCACATAGATTCAAATAGAATTTATAAATTAAATATTTATTTACTCGACGTTTCTTTGCCATTTCCATCCATAGCAAGAAGCAACTTGCTTTTCTATTAAATTCATAAACCTCCACTGCCTTGGCTATATTTTTCTTTCGTTTAATTGTATTAATTTTCCAAATTTTGAAATATTTTTTTGCAAGGTAACAATGAAGTGGAGAGTCTTCAGAAGGAAAAGATCCAGGAAGCGATGGAAAAGAGTATAACTTCGAGCTGGATGATGACCTAAGGATGCTTTCAGAGTTAAGATACGCCTAAAAATAAAGAATTAATTTAATAAAAGAATATTTTAAAGAAAACCAATTTATTTAAATACTTTAACCAACATCGAACGTTCGTTTCACCCAATCTCCAAGAGTTTTCAGTTTATCAATTTTTGGGACAGTCGGGTTATAACGATTTCGACGATTTGCGTTACGGACGATAGGTGGCATTTTGAATAACTAGTAGAAGAAAATGAATAAACAAGAAGTTTATATATATCTGTATATTGTTATTTCAGTAATTATTTAATTAGAGTTTTGAAAAACAACAAACGCGATTATATAGATCTTTTTTTCGTGTTACGGGCAGTGCCATTTAATTTTCATATGTTAAATCCGGTTTTAACATGAATTGCAAAGTTTCTATTGGCTGAAATTATTTACAATAATTACATGTCACCATCTTGGTTAGCGTTAGTGATTAGTAGGAGAATAGTGGGAGAGATGTAATCCAAACCCGGTAGTATACTTGAACATGTCAAAAATCTTTCGATCAAGTTCCAAACCAGGGAAATACAGAAACCAAAGGTCGTCAAGAAAATATTTTGATTGTCCCTGTTCTAAATCTTCCCCAGTACCAAAAAATGAACACGTGATTAAAATGCGATGCCGATAATGCTGTAATGTTGTACTACGTAGTGTTGTGCGCCCAGTGCAACACTGTATTGAGTACTTTATAAATTTGCATTATCCGGCAGCTTAATTTCGCCCAATAATTTTACTATTCGGCCGAGACAACAGTTTAAACTACTTTAACTATCATCTCCGCCAATAACTTATTATTGTCATTAGATTACATGTAATTACTGCTCTGGCTGTAGAACCTCTAAACCTCATATGAATTTAAATCATTTTTGATGTAAGAGACGTTCTATCATGCATGTGTAACAAGTGTCGCAAAAAAGTGTGCTGAACGAATGATGCAATGAATATAAAGTTTTAGAAATAAGCGAAACTTTACAAATAATAGATATAGAAGGTTTATTTAATTGTATACATGATGTTGTAGGTGGATTCGGAATTTTGTGGATTTAGGATTCAGTTAATGGATTTCGAATCCAGAAACAACTTGATTCGATTTCAGATTTTAAAAATATTATTTAAATAATCGAATATTAGCAATCATAAATAAAATAATTTACTGTATTTCGCGAAAGAATTTAAGTTTAAATTTCGACACAAGAACATTATTTTATTTCAGGCAAGTTTTTAATAAATTAATTCGTTAATAAATTTTGAGGAAAAGTCACTTGCAAGACGTCGTAAAGCCTTTATTCAACTGGCACGAAATGTAATTGTAAGGATAAATGCAAAAAAAATTCTTATGGATATAGACGTTCTAATTTGATGTGATAATGCAATGTGGTTAGCTATAAAATTACACGTACGTACATATTTCTTTATTACAGTATTATCGAAATTTATATTGCTACAATTTTAAAATTCTATTTTTGCTTAAGTTGTTTTGAGATTCAAAATCCACTTAAATTGATCCTGAATCTACTTAACATTAAGTGGATTCAGAATCCACGAAATTAGAGATTCCAAATCCACCTACAACATACACGCTCGAAATAATGACTAACAGATAAGATACCTTTCTCTAAAAGTAACAATTCGAAAAATTTGGAATCGTTATTCGTTTAACCATTTAGTTATATTATACGGTTTAAAAACCGTTAAATTATTCGCTTACCGTTTTTTAAATTTTATACGATCAATCGTTTAATACCTCACGTGAATATTCAATTTCTTACTGTGATTCAATTACGCAATATTATAATTTTTCAACAGTAAAAACTTAAGGTTTGTGACCCCATGACTTTTGTGATGATGATATGAAAATTTCCGAGATTCTAGATTATTTTCTAACGTATCTACATATTCATTGAGATTCTCTAAAATTGGAGATTTCCCGTGATTTTACAATAAATATACGGTTATTACAGTTAAGTGGTTAAATGATCGAACGATTATACGATTATTAATCGTGTAACTTGTAATTAAGCGACGCGATTAACCGCCTTTCGCGGTTTCAATCCCTAAACTTATCAGGATTCATTGTTCCATGTTAATGGCATATTGATAAAGACATTCCATTTTATTTGATTCTGCTTTTTGAGCTTTGGTTGATACATTTACTTGAGTTGAATCTTTTAAATTCGTTTCTGGCAATAATAATTTACCCAGATTTTGGTTAAAATTGATTTATGCAAAAAATATATTAAGTTTTTTTTTAACGCCATGATGATCATGCATAAATAAATTAACTTCGCTACCAAAGCTTCATCAAAAATATTTTATATATTAAGCATATTAAGACATATATATGCAAGAGAAGCAATGTATGAAATAAGCTGAACTTAAACCAATTGGGTAAGTATAACATTAAAATCTATTGCTAGACTACATCTAAGAATAATATGATGGTTCCAATCCATTGTAGGACGTGTAGGTTGACTAGTTGCATGAGTTGTACCAATTCCAGGATTTGAATTAGCATGAAAGGGGCTTAGTAGGCCACGAATTCAATGCCGGTCATATTCTGCTGAGGCCAATTGATTTTGTTTAATATATAAACACGATCCTTGCTAATGTTGTAGAATACCTGAAATTATTTAATGAGTATTCAATTATTCACTAAACAATACTGTTGGTCACTTTTTTTTTCAGACAACAGAATTAATAAATGACCTCAATCCAAACATTAGGATTTCAACCTTCGCCTTATCAGTTTGGCAAAAAAAAGGTCGCGTGAAGCGTATCCTTTAGTTTTCATTAGATAACGGGTAGAATGAACTTGATCACGTTAGGGTTCAACTACCTTCTAATTTGGGTCTCAAAGTAAAGCCCCGATTACTTAGTGAAGAAAAATAATAATCCACTAAGAATAATCATCCGAATAATCCTCATCCTCAATCCGAAATAAAATTGACGGATAAGGATATCCACATTTAATCCGAATTATCGGAATTAGTCGGATTGCGGATCGAAGCACTACCCAAATATATCCAACGATAAAAAAGGAAATGAATGTTTAAATCTTCGTCCAACCACCCAGGATATGATAATCAAGATGTGGGTTCTCCTTGAGGGTCATCTAAGTCCTCTTAAATTGAAAGCTGACTTATCACAAGTTTCTGACTTGGGAGATTTTAAGGACGTTCTCAAAGAAAAGATTCCAGTGTTAAAAAATGTCGAACCATATGATATCCTGTTTTTAAATTATGAGGATCGCACCACACCTATTCGACCAGGAGCCTCTTTACAACTTTTCGTGAACAGCACAACAAATATGAATCTACTCGTAGTACGCTACCAGATTTCTGATTCAAGCAGTAAGTATAAAATAAATTTTTTTCTGCTTATATTAAACAACCAAATAATTACACTTACTGACCACACTGATTTGCAGTCGTAGTAAACTTCAGATTTTTGCATAGTACTGGTAAATGCCGAATACCCCATTCCAGTGAAGCCTGGGATTTGCTTCAAAAAAAAGCCAAGAGACTATTTGTTTCACTCGCGACAGCCAATATTATTTTCATTATTACGAAAAACTCAAATGACAAAAACACCGTATTTCCTCAACATATGTACCCGGGGTATTTCCCTAACCCATTTTAGTACCCCGGGTACACATGTGGGGGGATATATTGTATGGATATGAATATGTTTTATTATGTTTTCCCGAGTACAGAAGCATGATAGCATCATACTTAGGTACCCGGGTATAAGTCAAAAATTGGCTGTCAAAATCGTTACAGGGTACATTGCACGGGGGGTCTACATGTTGGGGAAATACGGTAACTCAGATGAAAAAATCGAGGACGAATATTCACTTATGAATTTATTGACCCGAACAAGACCAAACGAATCAAACGAACGTATTTTAGACCTTAAAATACAAACAAAGGGAAGAAGGCGTTTGGAGATTGGAATTTAAAAGAAGTGGGCACTGAGATTTATAAGAGTACTTTTGATTCTATTGACTCAGTGCCACAATTAAGCTTGGAAGAATTTCCCGAATTAAATCCATCATTTAGTGAGGAGGAAATTGAATTTTTTATTAAACAACTTAAGGACAAGGCATTCGCATTAAATAATAAATTTAGCACTAACAAAGCCACAGTGCGTCAATACATATCAATTTTTATGACCATGGCAGTTCAACACATTCGAAAATATAGAGATCCGACAACGGAATTGAACGTGGAGTCTGAACTTGATGGATCTCGAGGTTACGGCAATCTAGACTATGAAGTTGTTATACAAGATGTTCCGGTATTGATTAATGAGGCTAAAAATCAAGATATGGATAAGGGAGTTGCCCAAAATTTGGTACAAGTATATACTGCGGCCGAGGTAAGATCTAAAATAACTAACATTATTTTTAAATTTTTAACTTATAAAATTAACTTCAAACCTTGTTAGAAATTGTTAAGGAAACGAAAAAGGGATGAACAAGTAAATTCTTTACCCCCTATGTTGTTTGGTATAGTAACAATGGGACATTGGGGTATTACACATATTAAATAATCAAGTCTATATGAGGTACCATAATAGAATTTACTAATACAGATTTTTTACGTATTATTTGAACATTTTGTACCCATGTA